>QJOA01000400.1:0-58795 GCA_004155915.1 Monosporascus sp. CRB-9-2
GCTGCGGGAGCGGGCGCGGGCCGACGAGCGGCGGATCCGCGAGCTGACGGCGGAGCGCGGGGCGCTGGCGGCGCGGCTCAAGGACCGCGGCGAGGAGCTCGCCGAGAAGAGCAAGATGGCCAACGTACGTCGTCTTCGTCCTCCTCTTACGGCTTCGGTTCTGCGCTGTTCTGTTATAGCTAGTATGAGCGACCCCCTGCGGGTTTGGCCTTCTTCAGGAGGAGTAATACTAGTTTCGGGGGCGGATGAGGAGAGGAGAGGAGAGTTTTGCTAGTTGTTGTGTGGCTTCAGGGTGGTTTGAGACTAAGTGAGGCCATGCTAACTCGGTCGTGCACAGCGCTTCCAGGACGACATCGTGGCCCTCACCATGGAGCTCAACCTCACCGAGCAGAAAAGCAAGCGGGTCGCGGCCGAGAACAAGGAACTCATAGACCGGTGGATGAAGAGAATAGGCGAGGAGGCCGACGCCATGAACCAGCAGAACGAACCGATCCTCAATAACCGGAAATAAGAAGAATACGATGAGGAAAAGCGATGTGTATGTGCGTCTGACGCGAATGCCTGACTTTCTTTGTCATTGCAAAGGGCTCTGCCGAAGAGGTCTTCTATCTATACAGGTCTAGAAAGTATACAGTGAGTAAACCCCCAAAGCGCTGTCTCTCGCTTCCCAATCCCCCCGTTGTTGCAAACGCCCGACATGGGTATCCATACGCACGAGCCCCATCGCGGGGACTTCCCAAATCTATACGAGATACGTCTACATCGCTGACGTAGTTCCTAATGCCAAGGGAAAACCGCTTCCGGTCTACTTCTTAGTCGAGATATAGTATTCACCTTCCGCAGCCGCCCAGCTGACCCAGCTCTCGTGGTACCGAAACCGCTGCACGTCGAGAATACTGTTCGCGACGTCGTTGACGGCCGTCTTGTTCTCGTGGACGAAGGACTTGAGGGATATGATCTTGCAGCCGGCCTTGAGATCCAGGAACATGTTGATCAGGGCGTCGTTGAGCACGGAGGTGAATGCCTTGTTGTTGACAAGCACCACGTCCGCCTCCTTCAACACCTCGAGTATCTTTTTACTGGTGCGGAAGTCACCCCTCTCGAGATGCACCCTCCCGGGAGAAACGCCCCAGAGCAGACACCGGGACCTGAACTCCTTCTCCTGTGCTTCCGCCAGGTTGCAGGGGTTCTCCATCGATTCGCATCCGTAACTCCGACAGCCAAACTCGAGCGCGGCTTGGAGTACGACATTCCCTACCCCGGAACCCAGATCGACGAAGACTTTTTCCGATGTCATGTTTGTCTGTTCCAGTATCCTGGTGATGAAGGGGTGCAATAGCTCTCCGTACACATTGTCGCTGCCTACCTCGTACCTGGAGAGTATTTCGACTTTGGGCGCGACGGTTCGGTCGTATACTTGGTCGAGGATGAAGGCGACCAGGTCGGATGGTAGATGGTGGATCTTGTCGATATTCCTTGGTACGGAGCCGCTGGCGATTAGCGCCCGCAGGCTCTCATTGTAGTTATTCAGGGCGGCCTTGAACGCTGCAACATCTCTGTATTTCTCGCTTATAGCCCGCTCCATCTGTCTCCGGAAACTGGTATGGTGATCGATGAATGGCTTCGCTTCTTCGTCAGTAAGATAGGTATCTGCAACATGTCTCACGACCGTAAGAATGTCCTTGACAGCGTCAATTTTATCCTTCTTCCACACGAGCTCGTATCTGTGACATGAAGGTTAGCAACTGTACGAGATAGTGGGCACCGCCAAAGCATCCGTAGGACCCATAAGAGACCCACCTCTCAGGTTTGCAACGCGACGGATACTGCAGCTCGACAGCGACCCCGTCCGCCTCGGCGCCGGGGATAGGCGGACAGCCTATCGCGACCGAGGCAATATCCGCCGCGTGAATGATACGCGAGTCCCTCTCGTCGTCGCCGAAGGCCTTCTTGTGACGTAGCTTGCGGTTCACGTCCACCGAGGCGCTGCGGCGCATGCGCTTATTCTGGTTACTGAAAGGGTCGCCATCCTCACCGTCGTCGTCGGAGCTATCGCCGAATGCGGGCGAGTCCCGCGGTGTGCTGGTGACGGCCTTGCGCTTACGCTCAACGGAGGAAGACGACGCAGCACCGCGTCGCTCGTCGGCCGAGGAGGGGTACGGCGACGCGCTCTTGGTGCGCAATATGCCGTTTCGCGAGTTCGGCGACAGCGACGAGTACTTACTGGCCGCGCCGCTGCCGGTGCCGTTACTGGAAGATCCCGCGCGCAGGCCGTTGTTGAAGGGGTGGCTCGTCGGGCGCGCTTTCGCCTTGCTCTGCTGCTGCGGCACGGCCACCTTCTCCACACGGATCGTCTGGGGCGCGGCCTTGATCTTGGACTTCTGGCCGAAGATGCCCATGGCTCGGGGAGGCACGCAGTTGTGGTCGCGGCTGGATCCCGTTCGTCTCCTCTGGGTCCTTGAGCCCCCTTTTCAAACTTCGGCGATGGGAGCGAGGCTGACGATGCTTACGGTGACACTGGTGGGGACGGTTTAATCAGGGACCGGAGTTTTGGATCAGAGCCTAAATGCTATCTGGTAGGCATGCCTGCGTAGAGTTGGTTTACTATGAACGAAGGTAATGAACTGTCGAGTGCAGGGCTGAGTAAGTTAAGAAATGCACACAAGGACTACACAAACGATACGTAGCGTCCAGTAATCAATACAAGGAGTGTATGAGGAGACCTTTGACAAGGTTCTTGTGAGGCGGGATTGAGGATGAGCATAAGGGAGGAAAAAAGAAAAGGCGACTGGGTAGTCTCGTTATCGGCTGAACATTGCAGGCGAAAGAAAGCCTTACTGACAATGTACGTACCTTTTGCAGGCGAGAGAAAGCCTTACGACAATATACGTAAAGTACGTACCTCTCTTACAAGCATGTACGGGCTACAGCACGAAGTCGGCAGGGCATGACTGATGGCAGGCAGGCATGTGCCAGGAAAGCCGCTGCAAAAAAGAGTGGGACCCCTCATGACGTTCGTCCATTGGGTATTGCCATTTTTGGCAGCCCCAGACGGCCCGACAGTCGGGAACGGCTCTGCATCGGCAGGGCGTGGTCAGTGCCCATTGTATTTACTTAGAAGACAATCCCGGTTGGTGAGAGACCTGGGGCCGTCACCGTATGCCAATCTCTCGTGAAAATGAGAGGATTGACATATTACACGGTGATGTTCACATCTATCTGGAAATAAGTCGGACTTACAGTTTCATGCTCAACTTTTCTTTATTGCTGGCACGACCCAACCTCCATACCCTTTGTCCCGTCCTCTTCTCTCTGTGACTTGGCCCCAGATGAGTGATTCTGGAAGAATCGTTACTCTGCTAACCGAATGAAGAAGATGCAGGGAGTTCAATCACCAACTCGCCCCTCCAAGTTTGGAGCCCAGAGACTATTGGACTGTCCGAATATGCCTTGAAAAATGCCTCTCAGAGCACAATCTTGCTACTAGGCCTAGGGCTCAGCGAATGATTTATGCCAACTTGCCTTGCACAAATACAGCGAAATGATACCATTATTTCTGCTCATTGGAAGTGACACCAGGCTGGCAGGATAATACCCGTATGGGCATTCGCTATCTAACTCTAATTAAGCCAGTGCTGGGGGAGAGGCGTCTTTTTTCACATTGAAAATCGAAAACTACACAAGCTTCAAAAAGAGTATTCCCGTCAATGGCACATCGTTTAACCACACTTCAGGGACATGCTTCAGGTTACCAGCCATCTAAGCTACGAATATATTTGGATCGATAGCTTATGTATCATCCTGGATGCGCCAGATTTCCATGACTGGACTGAGGAGTGTCCAAATATTGGTCACATATATATTAATGCCGAATACAACATCTCCGCCACTGGGTTTCGAGATGGTCAAAGTGGAACGCTGAGGAAAAGAAATCTGGCAGCTTCAGCCCCAATGTTCACCGAACTCCCGCGCTGGGGACGATGCTACGTGTTCGAGTACCCCAGGCGCCATCGTCAGAATTACCCGCTCATGCGAAGAGAATGGGCAGTCGAAAAGCATCTATTGGTAAGACTCAAGCCCTTTGCTCTTTTGCAAGTATACGGAGGATCTAAGAAAGCTTTACGAGTCCCCAAGAACACTACATTCACAGAAACAGAACTGATATAGGTGTGTTCGGAGACTTTGACAACTGGAGTGTTGCCCGAGTCCATGCTTTCTGGCTCGGCTTTCTAGAAGGAGCAGAAAGGGAAACACCTTTTTCAAACAGTTTTTTACCACAAAGGCCTATCCGAACATGCCAAAGGTAGAAAAGCTGATTTCCCTAGCGAAGGGGACCCTTCCATTGCCGGAAACGAGGAACAATATGAAAATGCCATTGACAGGCGGCAAATTCTGATTTCCCAGCATTCTTCCAAACTCAATATTCACCCGCAAACGGATAAGCTTCCCTCAATTTGAGGTCTTGCCTCCAGATTCCGACCAATACTAGACACCCACTACTTGGCCGGCCACTGGGAAAACTGTCTGCTAGAAACCGTGTGCTGGAGTGTCGACAAGGAAACTTATGGGGGATTCGCGCAAAATATCGCTCCAACCTGGCCTTGGGCATCAGTGAACGGTACCGTGCGCAGTGCCTTTGTTGCCGGCAAGTCGCTTTACTTTACCGAGATGTTGAGTGTCCTGGTTGAGCCAACAAGCCCCGACAAGTTTGGGACTCTCAAAAATTGCTCCTTGCATCTTCGTGGACCTTTGAGCGAGTTTAAATATGCTTGCCTTGACTTGCCCAGCGATGTTAGCGCTCATGACTCTTTCCACGATAGTGGGCGCCGCTTGTGTTTCTGCCTATTTGAGGAGCTGGAGCTCAGATTGCTATGGACTACGACACTCGAAAAGATACTGAGACCGTTTATTCGCCTTACCAGTTACCACCGGGCATAACTCCGTTCCCGCTGCCCCTATATCTCGTGGACAGGCAGGTATATGGCCTCGTTCTCCAACAGTTGCAGGCGAATAGGAAAACATATAAGCGGATCGGAATGTTTGAACACCCATTTGCCGACGGGCTTATAACACACGCGGAGAAGACGTTCCAGCGGGTGAAGTGGAAACTTACTCTTCACAGACAACCAAGTGGGAGCCCATCCTTATCTGTGGAGATCGACTCGATCGCTACCGCAACTCTCCAGGTATACCAGCGGCTGTAGGTTATTCAAGAGTCATTCGTATATGTTGGTGTTATGATTTAAAGTCGGGTCAAATCTCCTTCCTCCCGTGTCTCCCATAGCTTATGTTTTGTCAACCTTGATCTCCTTGTGGCAACGCCTTTCTTGGTCTGCCCTTTTGTCTCTTACAAGGGTATGTTGATGTTTCTTTTTCTTTTCCCTTTTTTTCTTTTTGGGTTTTCTTTTTTTTTTTTTCTTTTTTTGGTGAGTGTAGCCATTCTATTTGTGGGACCACGAAGACATCACTGCTACCCTCCTGACTTGGCTGGATCAACTAAGCATAACCACGAATAAGAGGGGACATGGCAAGTGGCCGTCCAAATGAGCTCTGGGCTTAAAGACTCTGATCCCGAATTATCTCTTAAAGTTTCCTACGGTGCATGCAGGAATTGGAAGCAGTACAACCGTCTATTAAGGGATGAATTAATCCAAAAACTGCCTTTAATTCAATCATCCCGATCCTGTATGCGCTTTACCCCTTGAGGCACACTCTAAGCCGAACTGGGACGTCCTTGAAAACGAATATTGATGAATTAGTTGACCGCGCACGTTAAGACCTTATGCCACGGAACTCGGGCTTCAAGGCTCCAAACCCGACCCTCGGCTGATAGTTCTGGACTTCCTCCGCGCCGAAGTCCCAGACGGTATAGAACTGGTGGAGCAGCGGTGTGCCGATGAGGAAGAAGCCGTCGCCGTTACCGCCCTCGAATGGCGGCCAGCAGGCGTCCTCCCGCTCCGCGAAGCCGGGCCGCGCGAGCTGGTCGCCCGTGAGCGTGATGACCCTGATCTCGTCGTCATCCGAGAAGTTGAACGACACGGACCACGATGAGTTGAACTCGCTGCACAGCGGGATGCGGTGGCCGTCCAGAATTGCCCGGTAGTCCATGCCGATCGACGCGTAGATGGCATCGACCTGGTTCTCGGGGACCGAGATCGATCCGGCGCCGGTGTCGAACACGGACCACGACCACGACTCGAAGCCGACGGTGGTCTCCTCTTTAGTGCCGTTCGCCGACGTCGTGCTGCCGGTCATCGCGGCGATATTGGTGCGCCAGACCTGGAATCCATCCCAAGTATACTGCAGCGGCACCCAAGTCAGACCGCCGTCCATGTACTTCTCCTCCTTCGAGCCGCCGATGGTCAGCTCGCCGTCTCCGGGGCCGTCACCGGTGTCGTTGAACTCCGTGCCGTAGTAGATGCCGAATCGCGGCTCGTCGAGCATGCCCTGCTGCATCATCGTCTCGACCACGGTGGCCGTGCCCGCCTCGGCGATGCTTGAGAAGGCCAGGCCAAAAAACCCGTCCGCGGCCGTCTGGGCCCAGGAGGTCTCGTTGGCCGCCATGAAGGTCTGGTTCCACGCCGTGCCCCCGACGGAGAATTGGTCGTACACGCCGGGTCCTGCGGTGTCGCCCCCGAGGTATTCAATCGAGCCGTATGTGCCCAGAGAGCCGGCTGTTGACGAGGCGCTGGCGTTGTAGCCATTGCGAGGGTAGCTGGAAGGGTGTCAGCAAGAGCACAGTAGTAGAGGAAAATGCCATTCCTCACCCGCTGTAGTTGGAGCACTCTGTCTCGCAGACCTCGTCGACGACCCACGTTGTCGCGCTTCCGGTATCGAAGCGGAGAAGATGGTTCTTCGGCGGCGTGCCGATTGCTACCTGCACAAGGGCCTAAATTCGTATCGGGTTAGCAGCTGTGTCGGTGTCGAAGTGGTACGTTGCTTACATAACTGTTCTGGAACCAGATGGGCAGATCGATCACGGCTGCTGAGGTCTGGGCAGCTAGAGAGCAAGCCGTCAATAACGAACGAATGGACGTGCCAGGCATCTTGGAGAACGAATGACAATTGACGATTGAGTCGATATCTTGCGTTCCTACATATGAAATCGCAGGACAGACGTTCACTTTTAAGTAGGTTTAGGAGGACCCCCTTTCTTGCGTCACAGATAGGAACTCGTACCGCTTTGGGAGGTCGGTCGTAAACATGTCACCTTGTGGACCTATCCATTAGGCTAAGACTGGACGAAGTGGAACCCTTTAGTAACTAACACCCTCCTAGAAGCCTCAAGCCTAGGATTCGGGGCTCTATTCTAATGCTACATGTCGATGAATACGGGGTATACCAAATAGTGTATCTCGTAAAGCTCCACGCAAAGTGTCACACTTCGGCGGGCGTATCCGTATCCCGCCCCTTATTCATTTCTTTTTCCGCTGCTAGAATAGTGTTACCTTTCTGCACTTCCCAAGACGGCATTGTGTAATAACAGGAAGTATATAGCGCAAGCGATCATATATAATAAACTGCAAATTGCTCATACTGTCGGGAAATGTCGCATCTAATAAGGCTTTATTGACGGCTTTGGTTCCAATGAGGGAGGACCCCCCAGGCCATTTGGCCTGCCCCAGCCCGTTTTATAGCCCATATGGTTCCCCAGGGCCGCTCATTGGAGCCATTAGACCACATTATTCACCGCAAGATTAAGTATTTTGATTTTATATTCGTATCTGCTATTTTCGGATCATATCTATAACCGCCCTAATTGTCTCTGCCGGATGAGCATATATCAGTGCTTTTGTTAGATTTAAACACTTAATACGCCAGAGTTCGAGCTTCAACTAGGTGCTGCTGCTGGGGAAGTGAAGGTGACACCTGTCAGCATCGTCCATGCAGGAACAATCAACTCCTTTCGAGATCCTGTGTCAGAGAATTGTCGTGGTGCTGCTAGCATAAAGATGGTCCTAGGGACACCCCTTATGCGGACTAAGATTTCACGTTAAATGCACTTGTCTGGCTTCCCCAGCAACTCAAACTCTGTATCATTCTCAAGCCGTGGTCATTCAAAAATGATCATTTATGAAGGCAAAATCGGAGACTTAGTCTCTTAGAACATTTGGGTAGTTAAAAATCAGCGCGCCTACTCCTTGGATGAGGGTAAAGTGGCTGTCGATGGAACCCCTGATACTCATGTTGATGAGTAATAATCCCACGCCACTGACTTTGTGGGTTTATTGATGAATTAAATATACCAAAGACGCAACAATG
The DNA here is from genome assembly GCA_004155915.1 of Monosporascus sp. CRB-9-2. Taxonomy (NCBI): domain Eukaryota; kingdom Fungi; phylum Ascomycota; class Sordariomycetes; order Xylariales; genus Monosporascus; species Monosporascus sp. CRB-9-2. The sequence goes on from QJOA01000400.1 coordinate 8,263, forward strand.
TATGATGAAAAAGGGCAAATGCGAAGCGGAGTTCATTCACGCCATGTGTTATCCTTATTTACTGTTACGTTATTATAGCAAACCTATACATAGGAGGCAAAGGTGGCTTTCTCAGGTGGATCGCGCTGCTCTTTGTGCAGTGTTCACGTCAAAGTCTCTAGGAGCCGGAAGAGGAAGTCCGGCTTACCATGCCTTTGATTGTTGTTTTGAACCTTGCCCCCGACGCTTGACCATAGGGCTTGACAATGACTCTTTATCCTCTGATGCCTAATATGGATAGCCGCAGCGCCCTCGTAACAAATGTTTGTCAGGATTTCGTTCACCAACCATACCTTAACTATTTTCATAAACGACCCCTGCTAGGTCATCAAAATGCGAAAAAGAGAATTTCTTGGTTTGCTTACCATCTTGGGCCTTGCGGCTCAGTTGGTCACCCCGCAGCTAACACCCGACTGCAACCCCCTTAAGACGACTTGTCCCCCGAACAGAGCATGGCCGGAAGAGAATTACTACATCGACTTCACGAAGGAGACTGAACTACCCCCGAACTGGGTCATTGCAAGCCATGAGACTGTTAGGTTCACTCCCAACGGAGCCGAATTTGCTTACGCGGAGAGGAAGAATGCGCCTCATCTGTGGACCGACTTCTATATGCTTGGCGGCCGTTATGACGTGGAGATGAAGATCGCGCCCGGCCAAGGCATTGTCAGCAGCGCAGTGTTATGGTCCGACGTCCAGGACGAGATCGACTGGGAGTTCACTGGGAACCAGCACGGGGTGAAGCCGTTTCCACCTCCCGACGGGCAGTGGACTGTTGAGACGAACGTCTTCTCCCACGGGAAGATGTGGGATGGCGCCACGGCCTATCAGAAAGAGGATTATAAGCCTACGGAGCAGTTCCACACGTATTCGGTCGAGTGGGACGAGAATGGTATCAATTGGTACGTCGATAATAGGCTCACTCGCAGCCTTTCCGCCAAGGACACACCTCAGGGGTTCGTGTTTCCCTCGTCTCCCATGAAGCTTCAGATTGGGATTTGGGGCGGAGGAGACCCCGACAACAACGACTGGACGGTTCAATGGGCTGGAGGTGAGATCGACTCTAAAGGGCTGCCTTACACGGCATATGTGAAGAACGTGAACATTACAAACAAGTATCCTGCTTGCGAATACAGGTACGAGGGCAAGGTAGACGGACCTCCCAACAATCTAATGGGTAAGCATTTCTAACTGATTGCAGAGCGGTACCTTCGATTCAATTGAGAGAACTCAGGATGGATGTAGCCCTTCCGATGCCTCCGATTCCTCTAAGCCGCCAAAGATGGTCAAGAAGGAACCAGCTCCAACTTACGCAGCGTCTCCTCCCCCTTCAAGTCATGTGGTATCTTCACCGCCTTCTGGCAATGTGGAATCACCGCCACCATCCAGCGACGTAGCATCGCCGCCACCTTCCAGCGTAAACACGGCCTCATCTCCGGCTTCCACCCTGTCTTCAACTACCGGCCAGGCATCTTCCAGCCCTGCACCATCCGCGAGTACTTATCCAGTCTCAGATGCACCTTCAAGTTCACCCAAAAGTTTACCCTTGGCAAACCCATCAGCCACAGCATCATCAGCATCAGAGACATTGAGCATATATCCCACTTCAGGTGGAGGCCTTCTGAGTAGTATTAGCTCCCTCATCTTAGGGACCAGCACCAGTGCTCCAGCGAGCAGTGGTATCCCTACTGGAACGAACTCGAGCGTCAGCCTCTCGCGCCCTGGCAACGGCTCCGGTGGCTACCCCCAGACTACGCTTCCATCGCTGTCTAGTTCAGGGAGGAGCTATATTCTTGCAAGTAACACTACCTCCAAAGCTGGCTCCTCGCCAGCCACATCTGGCTTGATATCCGGTATCACTTCTTCAGCTATTCCCTCAGGAAGTACGTCTGGAACAGGAAGCTCATCTGCACCAAAAAGCGCAAATGGCACTGCTAGTGACTCAGTTATTGTTACCAGCTCTATTTCGACTGTCTACTCGACCAACATCTATACAGTTACGTCATGCGCCCCCACCGTCAAGGATTGTCCTTTCGGACAAGTTACCACGGAACTCGTGTCCATCTCAACGGCTATACGCCCAATTACCAACACAATCGGTGTCGATGAACCGGAAATCACAAGTTCTGCACCGCCCATGTCTACTGGAAGTCTATCTTCTAGTCTGGCTTCAAATACTTCAGCGGCTAGTTTCGCAAGTTCATCTTTGGGTCCCGTGATATCTTCTTTCAGCTCGGTTCTGGCGACGCCCTCAACGAACCGGACCCTCAACAGCACCGGAACGACTGTTCCTCCTATTCAGCTTCTGCCAACGACCTATAGTGTCAGTACTCGAATCACCAGTTCGACTTTATCCACTGTGTACTCAACGAATATCGTCAAGGTGACGTCCTGTGCTCCTACTGTAACGGATTGTCCGACTGGGCAGGTAACCACAGAGACGGTTTCTCTCTACACGACCATGTGCCCTGTCACCAAGGATATCATCGATGGGACGACTTATACTCAGATTGATACTGTGACCCCGAGTACGCCTCTGCCTTCATCCGGCACCTCTTCCTCAACCTCCAGTGTAAAATCACCTTCACCGACATCAAGCGGAGTCTCAACCAGCGCAGTTCCGTCAGTGGAGACTTCCTTAATTCAACCGAATTTTACGGGGCCCTTCGTTAACACCACGATCTCCGTGTCTAGGAGCTTCTCCGTGAGGCCAACCATGATCGCCTCGAACTCCTCGACCGTCCCAACTACACCGCCGGTTATGACCACCTCGACCGTCTACTCGACGAATGTGTACACTCTCACTTCGTGTGCACCGGAGGTGGCCAACTGCTCCAAGGGCAAGGTAACTACGGAGCTCGTCTCGCTTTATACGACAGTATGCCCAGTCGAGCAGGTTCAGACTACCACGGAGCCGGCGATCCAGTCTAGCACAACACCGGGTCCATCTAAGGGAGTGAAGTTCCAGAGCCCCCCTTCTCCGTCCGAATCAAGCATAGTAGCTAGCTCTGAGATCCTCCCAGCCTCAAAGACGACGGCTACGGGCTCAAGACCAAGCATGACGTCTTTTACGACATCTACCGTATATTCGACGAACGTCTACACCATCACGTCCTGCGCTCCCGAAGTCAGCAACTGTCCCGTCAGTATCGGCCAAGTGACGACCGAGGTAGTCGCGATTTCAACCACCGTGTGTCCAGTGACCGAGGTGGCCGATAAGAAGACGCCTTCCCCGGCCCCCGAAGGACCATACTCGACCACGGTGGTCACGTTCAGTAACACGTTCGGCTCTTCCGTCATCGTCGTCACGTCAACGATGAGTTTCATCGACACGCCCGCGCCAAGTCCCCAGTCCACAACCGCGGCGCCCGAAACGGAGACTTCGGCGGTAGCACCCGGATTGACTAGCGTCCCGCAGAGCAAGAGCAAGCCGTGCACGACTCTGACGCTCGGTAAATACTTCACAACGGTCATCGAGTACGAGTCGATCACGGCCCGGCCGCCCGCGAAAGTGACGCCGGGCTCTTCGCTGGTTACGAGCATATACTCCCAACCGCCCGCGCCGGAGGAGCCGCAGATGGACGTTCCCAACTACCAAATGAGTCCGGGGGACAGCACCTTGGAGATGGGGTCCTTTTCGGCTCCGCCACCTACTAGTCCTGCCCCAGGGTCAGTATTTCTTATTTTCTCCCCCTTTCCCAAAACTAACACCCCTTCTTTGTTTTGCTTCCCACACCCCCTTGATATTGAGAACCCAATATTAACACGTGCTAGCAATCCCTCGTCATCCGCTAATACCGCTCCGAAAAACGTTGCCGAGCCCACCACGACCCGGACGAAGCCCGTGACGAACCAGCTGACCGTGACGCGACCGATGCCGGGCCTGGAGTCCGGCGCGTGCGTTTGCGAGCCCACCACCATCTCGGTGACGGTCACGGCGGCGGCGCCGCCAACCTTTACCGTCACGAGCACTGTGCAGCCGCCGTTTTATCCGAGCGGCGGCGCGTACGAGACGGGCACGGCGCCCCCCGGGACAGGTGGGACGGGGACGGTCGGCACAGGCTACGCCACCATGAGCACCGATATGCCGCTGCGGCGGTGGTTCAGGAGGGGCTATCACGGACACGGGCATGGCCATGGCCATTAGGCAGGGATGCCGTTATTGATGCCTGAAATTTTGCATCTGGGGCTTTCCTTGCATATTTTGTCGCTTTACTTCATCTTGCTGGGTTTCCTATTCTGATTCCTCTGTAAATAGCGTGATCATCAAGCATTCTTATCACTATATACCTATAGCCAAATTACACGGCGGGGAGGCACCGACTGTCTCCTGTCGTTTGGTGAGAACCCATCAGGTGTAATTCTGACCTATCTTTGCCAGGTGCCACATTGTGAATTACGGCACCCAGACCCGACAATCGTCGATTTGACCAAGCTAGTACTGGGTGGCTAACCACTTGTTTTAGTTAAACAAGTCTTGTTATGGCACTATCCTACTCTAGCTACCATGGGCTCGTCTCGCTGTCTTAGATGCCTCTTGGAGTGGTGTCCAGTTCGTTGTACGGTTAGACCGATGCCATGATGGCATGCGAGACTCACGAGGAATGTAGTGAATTGAGGTCAAATGGCATTGAAACCGTCGCCGACTCTGACAACGAAGACGTCGGTCTAATACAAGGCTCAGACAAGCGCGTGAGGATCCCGCCTCCCTGGGACCTCATTTCGTAACTTACACAGTGAGTTAAGGGACCCGGTGAAGGAACTGGGACTACGGTGAAGTAGAGGTGTGATACTGTAGCCACGTGAGGCTTGCTTACCTAAGTATTATGTTTTCGGATCTATGACACAGTGGCCATCATTCCTCCGCTCGCCCCCTATAGTGTCTCTCCATTGGTGCACGAGGCAGCATCCATACGGAGCGATGGAAACCAGCCAATGATTGAACAGTCAGCAACTCTCCAACGTATTCGGATGCCCAGCTGCTAGTTAGGGCAATTGGCCGCAAGTGATCAGCGGGACTAACCGTGACCTCTGGTTTGGTGGCACAGTTCCCTTAAGGCTGGCTTCGATGGCTACGAGATCTCTTGTGTCGCCCTGAAGATCTCCCCTCCATTGGACCAGGGACCTCATTGGCCGCCACAATGGTGTGCGGCAGTTGCGGCCGAATGCACGCTGAGCTTCGGTCCTGTAGGCAAGCAAGCTTGGATTCTTGGAAGGATTTTCTGTGCGACCATGATAGCATGTAGAGGTGTTCTATCGGAAGCATCTAGATGGCTTCGAATTCTTAAACCGGATGTGTGTATGCGAGACATCCTAGGACTTCTCTGTCTTCTGCGGAACCATAAGCTGACTCAGAAAACAACTCTATATTCACAGGAGAGTAAATCAGGGCTTTTGATAGGATCGGCCCGAATCCATACCCCACCCCTGTACGTATTGCTGCAATTGATCACATAGCATGCTAGGACATTGCCGTCCGTTCTATTTCGGTATTAGGTCACAGCTAGGCTCTCCTTGTGCGTGGGTACATCGTCCGAAAGACCCGATAGACTGTTTCTCTCGGAGCTTACTGTATTTCCGCCCCCATTTAATCGAGCTGTGCCGGGCCTATCTTTTCTGGGCGAGGGTGGGATAGCCCATGGCTGCTGGGTGTGCAGCGCCTACTAGAACAGTTTAGTGGTTTGCATTCACTAGCAGGATTACCATTGCAACCCACTGAAACCGGGCTGACTCTTCCTAATAGGTTTAGAAGCTAGGGATGGGCAGCACACCTTCCCCTTAGGTAAGTAGTCCACCATGCGCCCAGTCGTGGAGTCGCCACAGAACCGGATCTCCTCGATGCGACTTTTTGATCCATGGCATCCATGGCGTGCCATGAGCTTTCTTCATTACTGTAGACATCAATCTAACTGCGGGTGCCCAACCGGCCCCACCCCTTGCATGGCAATGCTCTAAGGAATCCTGGTGGATAATGATCATCTCTAGCCAACGGAGTCCAATTCCATGGTAGCGTGGGGTTGATTGTGCTTCGAGTGTTAAGTACGTATGCCAATGTGGCCGTGGTTGAGTATGTCGACCCCATCCCGAATTCCTATAGCGCAGCTAACCTCATCTTGTCTGTCGTGGGACAGTAATTCTAGGCACCTTCTACGGCCGCGGATTTAACATAATTAGGAACTGGCTCACGTAGACGCTCGCTTTCTTCAGAGATATTCGAGTTGGTATTGATGCTATTGTTCTGGTTTTCCCGCCCCCGCTGTAATGGCCTGTAACCCTTGTAAATCATAAGGGGCAAAACTCCCCGAGTTCCTCGTCCCCGGAACTGCGCTGGAGCTCACATCATATGGAGTTAGTTCGGCACTCCAGGGGCGACTGTCGAGACTGCTGTCTAGACTACTATGGAGGCTATCATTAGACTCCCCCGCCGATCCATGGCCAGCGATGTGTGCGGCTCCTCCTCCCGTAGCCCTTCGCGTAGGCGCTCTGCCTAACTCTAACGTATCGTCGTTCCCAGACGGGCGGCGAACGCTGGACTTTAGTGACGACTTCAAGTTGCTCGTCCAGGTCCGTCCCCAGTCCAACAAGTGCGAGAGCGGGCTTAGAGTCGCCATGCAGGCGCAGATAAGCCCTGTATTGACTTCCAGGATGGAGAAGAGAAAGCTGATGCCCGCCCACCAAGGGCGGTCGTCGCTGAGCATGTTGTACGTAGAGATGCCCCAGCGCACGCAAGCGACTGCCCAGGCCCTGTAGCACCTGCATCAGTATCTGTGCCAAGGAGCAACCGTTTTCGTAAGAGAACTCACAGGAGCCCGCTCCCAAGCGCAAGGCTCAGCCCCAGCTTCTGCCTCCTCGTCGGGAACTGTAACCTCCATACCATCACCAGCGGAAGAATCCCAATGATCAGGTCGCTCGTCATGTGTCCGGCACCGTAAGCGATGTTCGCCGCGATCGTGTTGATGCACTTCCCCGGCAGCTCCGAATGCCACTTCTTCTGGATGGGGTTGCAGCCCAGGAACTCGGTCAGGAGGTTGCAGGTCAGGTAGCCGAGGGTATAGAACAGCGCGATGTAGCACGCGATGCGGAACTTGCGGTTGACGCCGAAGAGCTGCAGGTACAGGAGGAGCAGGGCACTCTTGAAGCCGGCGAGAGAGAGCACGTAGAACATGGACGAGATGCCGATCCACAGGTAGTATTCCGAGTTCAGCTCCCTCGTGTACTCCCAAATGTGCAAGCCCATGCCATGTCTAGTCGCCTGGGCCATCAACACGGCGTGGACTATTATCGCGACCATCGTAGCGGCAACGACGTCTGAATGCGTTACGTTAGCACGATGCGTGGACTATGACAGAGTTACGGGGCCTCCTCCTTGGGGGACGCACAGTCGTCGAGGGCCAGCGCCCTGGTGAGCACGACCCGACGCGCATAGAACCTCAGGGCCACGAAGACGAACGTGATCAACGGCATCACCACCGCGGTCCTCCATATGTGCACGCCTCTTCCCGCTGGGAGGACGGGCGGCGGCTCGGCCGCAAAGCGTGTGGTGAGGTCGAGCATGTTCTCCATGTCAATCGCGAAGCTGCAGAAACAACCAGCCCTCGTCGAGAAGTGGAGGGGCGCCTTGTAGACAGACGGGTACGCCGTAATTAATGGCCATGTAGCTTGGGAAGCACCCGGTATTTACGGCTCGCACACCCATGCCTTCCAGAAACGCATCCTTACGCCGCTTTCGCGCTGCCGTCTTGCATGACGCAACCCGGAGTACCGGATTCATCTGGATGTCGCACAGTAGTGTGGTGGCAGTCACGAAACGATCGGCGAATCTCTGCAGGGATCCTCATCCTCCACAAGTACCAGGGCGAATGAGATGCTAGTGTGGAAGCTTCTACCATAGTTATGCGCGCTAATTGGACGTCTTTTGATTATGACGGCAGTAGTAATTGTTGACATATCCACGACCTGAATGATACTCAAAATACAGTGCCTGTCCAGAGCTAGGCCTGTCATAGACTTCAGGGGTCGCGAAGAGGTTGAGCTCCCTTGCCCTGTTAAGGGGCGAAAGCTATTTTCGGAGGCGGGGTTTATCAATTTGGTAGTGTGCTATATATACACCGTATGCAAGACATTGCCCCATCTCCACATTCCGAGCCACTGCTGGGGCTGATAAGGGCAACGTGCCAAGTTCTAATATCTCTAGTGAGCGGCCGATCGTACAGGGAATATTTGACTTCGAAGTGGGAATCTGGGCTATTGTAACTTCCGCTATCGGGTCACCTGTGCCCGGTTAAATGTCGTCTTAGCCAAACTAACACATATCGCTTCGGGACCATCATTGCCCCCCAGACCTGATGTGTAGAAAAGAGACACTTATCATGGATAGATATATTTGGTTCCCGGCCTCTAGGTGAAATCCAGCTGAATCCGTGCTCCACCCCTATTCTCTGTGGTGTCAATTATTATAGGGCTTAAACGAGCTGGATCCACAGTAATGTTGAAGGGTCTGTTTGTTGAACCTCGGCTGTTTCGATATCTGCCCGCACACCGGAGCATAATATAGAAGGCAGTGAGACTAGCGACCAAGCTTTTATGTTTTACACGTGTTAGGCAGTACATTTCAGACATGCCTTATGCTGTCCGGCATCACTTACCCCTTTAGATAAGCTCGTAGTAACAGCTGCCTTCCCTTTAACAGTAAGACACACTTTCTTAGCCATCCGATATAGGTAAACTGTTTCACCAACTATACACCACTATAGAGGGACCGACTTGTGTACCACAACAGCCGGCAGCTAATGAATCGCTAAGCAAACTTACTGTAAGCTAGAGTTCGTCACACGAAACATCTGTATTTCGAATAACAGGTTTTATCCTTGAGGTGGTGAGTATGGGCTTACCTATCAGTCTTTACCTTCCTGTCACTGGACAGATAGCCGTCTTCGATCGTATCAATGGATAACCGGGAGATCGCTGTCGTATACAAGATTTAACGCCTTTGGTAACTCCATTGCTATAGCACGCAATTCACGGGACCCCACGGGGCGGGGAGGGGTTTGGGTCCTAGTGGAATGGATTTATTGACCGATAGTAAAATGCCCGGACGAAGTGATGAGTGACTTTGTTTCTTTGCCATGGCAAATTAATAAGGGCAAGGAGTTGTGACACCGACGAGGTTAAGAATTGTATCTTTATGTACCGAGATAACGTGGGATCTAATAGCATTCTGACTAGCCTTGTTTGCCGACCCTACGACATGTGTAGCAACCGATAAGTTGAAGACGTTCTGTATCCCCTTTTCACGCGGTCAAAATTACTTCAAATTTCTGTCGCCTACGGCGTCTTACCACATAGGAATGCTGACCTTCTTGGATGTCCTCTTATAGACGCTTCAGCTTCAGTTCCAGCTCGCTTATAAGTAACTACGCAGTACTTATCTGTTCAGAGAAAGCAGTGTACCATCACTTTTGAGGCTACTAAACTTTCCGTCTCCGTACAATGCGTGATATTCTCGTTCTAATCAATGGCTTGAGAATATTGATTGTGCTGCTCAGATTGCCACCTGAATCTATCGCATGTAAGCATATACTTCGACTAGTAGACATATACAAGTATAAATATACATGGCTTGGGATCAGGATGGAGCACGATGATGTAGGCTTGAGCTAACAGCCACGAAACACGCGCCCAGAATCATGACACAACCAGCCCAGATCTGCATATAAAGGTAATTCCCATCAGCTGCATCAACCAAGGCTCCAGCGATAGGTGGCCCTATCAGACAAGAGAAGGAAATAATTGTCATGATCATGCCCGATCTCACCCCTACTTTCGTCAAGTCAGGAGTCAGACTTGGTAGTCCTGTCATCGCAATTCCTTGCACACCTCCATTAATAAACCCCTCGAGTACGGCGAATGCAAATAGACTGCCGGAATCGTGGATACCTATCCACCCAAAATATAGGATGCCCGAGGTGATAGCAAGAGGAACGAGCGTCCTGAAGGGGCCAAAATATGCATCGGAGAGCATAGCGGGCACCAGTCTGCCCGGAAACCCCATAGCATTGGCAATGAATAGGGTAGTAAGAGAAGCACCGCGGTCCATACCGACAATTGTCTCACCATAATGGTTGATCTTACAATGTCAGCAACAGTAGGAACGACAAAGAAACACGGGCAGTGTCACTCACATAGTTGTAAATTAGATACACGCTTAAAAGTATGCAGAAGACGCCGATGGTGTAGAGGGTGAACGGTAGTTCTCTAAATGCAGCCCACTCAATCAAAGGGCCTCGCGGACGAGGCGGTAACCGCGACCGAGCCCAGATCAACATTATGGCAGCGTTGAACAGCATAATAAACCCCATGATGCGCATGGTCCAGGGAAATCCCACCTTCGACGGCAGCTGCTGTGCGATCAGAGGATACACGACGCCACCAGTCGCGCTGCCGCTGGTCACCAGCGCAATCGCGAGGGCCCGCTTCTTGGAGAAGTAGGTGGCGATGCATGCGATCATCGGGCAGTACACGATCCCTGCGCCCACCCCTCCGCAGACCCCTTGGGCTAGGAACAACTGCCAATACTGCGTCGCGATAGATGCCATGAAGACCCCAAGTATCTGCAATAATGAACCCCCGGCAACCAGGGAGCGAAAATACCCCGCGTCGAACATTCGACCGGAGAAGGTCCCTACGAGGGTTAGGAAGAATACCTGAATGCTCCCCGTCCATGAGATCGCGGATAGAGGCAAGCCGAGCTCCGAAGTGTAGTACTGCTGGAAAATCCCGTAGCTGTTGAACCACCCGACCGTATTGAACAATGCGAGGCTGTAAAGCCTGTCAGCGCCTGAAGGATATGACAATGGAAGAGGCTGTACGCTCTTCCGAAGTGGGAATCTCACTGGCCAACGAAGACTTGTAGCCAGCCTCTACCTCCGTCCGGTGGTGCCCCGATCTCCTCGTAGTTTGCTCGGCTAATTTCTATTGACGGCCGATGTTGAGGCTGCGTCGTCGAGACCTTCTCTGAACCCATAGTGTTAACCGAGCCTTCTTTTAATAAAAGCCCTCACGCCGTTACCCCTAGCGCTCGCAACCAAAATACCGAACAGGAATTTAAAGAGAGAGGAAGTTCGCATAGGTAGCGGATTCAGCGATGCAGATATATTACAGTCATCACCCAAGCGTAGTAATTGAATGGGAAGGGCGCGAATGACACTTCAATGACATCAAATCCCGCCAATTTACAAGGGTATAAGATGAATGTAGTTAGTCGCGCAGCATTAGAACTTAAGGTATTGGCCGTCGTCTAGCCATGCTTATGGCTAAACCCCTGCCTGTCTTTGATCCACCCAGTGAAAAGTCTCTAGGGGCAGGGTGCTATAGTCTTTACTAGCGGGTCATAGCCCCTTTTCGAATTTGTAAATATTCGCTACCGGCTTCCAGACTAGGATAGGGTAGCAAATATGCTATATCATGCTACCTGCCAGGCGAAGATTATGCTAGATTATCCATTCCGGCCGCCACCCTTGACATTTCCAGCAATCTTTCAGTGTACTGCTCGAAGACCCGTAACCATTTATTAGCTTCAGGTACCAGACGGTCGGTATCGCCCCAAACCGCCAGGGCTGCCCCGACCGCGAACTCCTGTAGCTGGACAGCCTCCTCGTTGTTTTGTACAGCTCTAGCGTAATTCTGTTGTCGCTCATACTCTTGGGCTCGACAGTACTTCCATTCAGCTGCGTCCGTATACACAAAATGCAGTTCTGCCAGGTTCCCCGATTCTTCGAGACGCTTGATGTGCTCGGCCCGCCGCGCGAACTCATGGTCGACAGCATCGTTGTCGTCTGAGCCTGCCGATTCAATGTTGATGTCGAGATTCAATAACGACTCCGGCAGATCTTCTGCTGCAAACCTGGCTCGTACAGCCGCGTCTTCCACGCACGCGGAACATTGGCACTCGAAGCCCCACCCGTACAGGAGTTCATCCTGGCGCCGTTTCAATGGATAAGCAATCGACGTGTAGTTAATGGTCAGTTCTTCGCCCGCCCTGATGTTGCGTTTCGCCCTCGAGGCCCAATTTCCAGGAGACCATGTTAACCCATATGACACGTTGGGGTCGCAGGAGTGGTTGAACCTGCTGGCTTGGGCGAAGACTCCGTTGTTGCCCGGTTCGTCAGTATCCCCAGGCGCATCGTACAGATAGAAACAATTTGCGCTGAATATTGAGTCAACCTTGAAGTATTTCGCCATGTCATCGTCACTAGTTAGTGTCCCAGCGTTTCTCAGAGCCTGTAACCTTCTCTCGACCCGACGGGCTCTCTTTTTGTCTACGTACGGGTGGAGAGTGAAGAATTCCCGCTGTTGATCTTCGTTGAGGGCATCGAAAGCTTGAATAAGGTTCCGTATAGGACCGTCCTCGCGGACGACGAGGAGCGGTTGCTCTACAAGAATAACGCTGCCTACTGCGATATCCCGAGTAGCGAAACAGCCCATCCCCTTCCCCGGCGCCACTCTGACCTCAAATGGATAACTAGTCATCGTAAAGTTGCTTTTGCCCCGGCCCTAGTGCAGACGCAATGAGGGGATAGGAGTATACTGTGGTAGTCCGCCGTTTGAACACACCGCGTAATATTGAAGTGAGGAATTGGATATAAATACCAATATGACGGGACTAGACAATGTCGGTAGTACCAGAATGGTAGATTCATGCAACATCCGTACCTCGTCATACTTCAACGCCTACATATATTTATGTCCGGGACTCTTTCCGTTGTTCAATTATGCTTTGCAACAAGGAACTGTACGGAACAGCGCCCCTAAGCACTTCAAGTGCGCCGAATTCGTCAATGAGCTAGCTCATAGCTTTGTTATTCGTATTGCTCTACTCCGGTTCTAATAGCTGTTCAATTTCTTTGTGAGTCTGTATCCGAAGGAGAATTCTGTGCGGCTTTATCACTACTGTTTCCGGTGTCCAGCATTGTCTCTCTTTTGTCCCACATTACTATTCATATTTCAGATAAGTGACGAACAAAATACCAACCCTTAATTTAGGGGAACACCACTCTCTGGAAGTTCAATTCTCTTGATCATCTGCATTTGGGCTTCTATTCTCGAAGAGATACCCGATCCTAGACTGTCAAATCAAAAGACCATCTATAGTGAAAGGGAGACGTCAAGTACTAAATTGTATCTTCTATACGCCCTTTGAAGATGGTAGTCAAAGTCGTCCGTCCCGCAAGGGATGCAACCCCCGAAGCCAGACATCAGCACTGGCTTGATGTGGTGGATTCGCTTGAACAGACACATGCGACCCAATTCCTTCCTGAGCCGGAGGATCGTCCTTATACAACCTCCGCACAGGTTTTTGCAGATTGGTACGCGAACCTCATCGAAGCTTTGGATGGCATATTCAGAGAGGAAGCTGAAGATGACGCCGTGAAAGTCGAGGACCCGGACGTCGACCCGCGTGCGCGAGCTATTTTTCTCCTTACCCGATGCATGGGGTTTATGAATGAGAACGGAGATGGTTTGGGAGAATCCTTCTTTGAGATACGTCGGCATCATGAAAGACTAAACCGTGCGCCTTTCACTTCCCTCGACAAGAGGATTTTTGAGCATCTTGTAGCAATGACCTTCATGCTGCATGAGTGTGACCCCGGCCCTCACCAGGCTTGGAACGACGGCGATCTCGAAAGCAACGAGGCGTTCGAGGACATCTTTAAGGAGTTCCTAGAGCTGGCTGACGAACCCCGGGAAAACAATGACGCCCGCCGCCATTTTATCCGCCAGTCCCAGGCACTCCTCGAGAATGCATTCGACTCCCTTCGCATATCAAAGCTCCTTGCGGAGGTACCGGAAGATCTCTTCGACGAGAAGGCCACACCTACATACATTGACTTTGCACCTAGCTCTGCGGAGTTCTCCTATGGAAGAAATGGTCGCCCAGGGCTACTGAGCGTCAAGTCAAAGCTCGGTGGCGAGCTCACCCCGAATGAACAGGCTCGGATGCAGGAAGCCTCTAAGAAACGTGATGCTCCGGCGGCGGGTGAACGCGGATGGCGGAAAAGGGCCCGCCGTGCCAACGGGTATACCATGACCCTCGCAAATGCTGACGGCGACATCACATTAATCCAGACTTTGGTTGGCCTCAGAGATCGGGATGAGTTGCCCGACTCGGAGCAAATTGTTACGCCGACCTTTAGATATCGAGCGGACATCATCCAAAGGTATTTGGGGACCATTAGCCTTGAGCTAAAGGTCATCCACGGCGCGTACTACGCGCCAGGCGCTCCACCGAGCAAAGTAGCGAAGCGAAATCGGCTACTCGAGGATTTAACCCTCGGCATCAATCATGCTAGAGAGGAAGCGCTTAGGCTCAGGGACTCAAAGAGTCCCGCCAACATAAAGAATGCGAGAATCATTGCTGTGAAGATACAGTACATGAGATCGCTTTACATGAAATTGCTCCTATCCGCGGAGCCGCCTGTGTCGGAGGAGCAAATTAGACAGGCGTTGATTGACCGTCTAGACGACTGGATGTTCCACGAGGAGACCTGGATCGAGTCCGATCAGAGGAGTATGGAGAGGGCGAATTTAAGTAGCAAATCCCGAGAACTATACCAAGATGCGATCGACGACCGGGAAGAGAGTCTTCGAGCCTTGCAGGATCTCTGGAGTGAGATGAAGGAGGACGACTCAAGCCCCGACGTCGACGGTGAAGGAGCAGGAGGCGAAGAGCACGAAGGAGAAGGGGGAGAACGGGACGCGGGGGGAGCAGTCCGGAAGGGGCCGGACGGAGCTCGTATGCTCCGCAGGGTTCTGCGACCAGTCCTGCCTCGCACGAGTGTCCTCTGGGATGAGAAGTCCGAATGGCGACGCGAGTCCTGGAAGAGGGCAGTCGCAGAAGCCCATAGCAGGGGTATAGCGCCGCCTCCGAGAGAAAACTTCAGAGACGACGGGCCGGACCCTTTTGCTGCCGGAGGACCGCCGGACTACAAGCAGCTCCCGACGACATCCACGTGGGACAAACTGGCATATATGATTGTACTGACGTGTTGGCGTTGCTTCCAGGTAACGCATTTGTAAAAGTTGCAATTTTTAATTCTATTTTTGGTAGTCCATCTTGATTCACTGCTGCCAATTAGATTACGTTATACTACTTATCCCTCTTTCTTGCGTGTCTGACATCTTAACTCGATAGCCAGACGCTCCATTGTTCATATTTGGCAACAGAGATAGGGTTCAAGGACTGGTGAATAGCAACTGATGTCCTCTTCATGCTTCGCTGATGCTCTAGATTTGAAATTAGAGCAGATAAAGGGGTGTGGATTTACATAAAGGACGAGTTGTGAAGTTACCTTTCTCCGAACGATCCTGGACATGCTGCAAGAACAAGGCGTCGTACTACATATGGTCGGTAGTCTAACACCCTCGGGCGGTATCTCTCCACATGTTAGATTCCCCGGATTTTCTCCCAGTTGGCCAGTTTCTTGCACTAGCTGATACCTTAACATGGATGATTTTACTAAGTAGGGTGACTTAGATAGCGCTAATGTACGGCACGTCCCCGCTTATCAGCGAGGCAGGAAGCCTCTTGACCCGATGGCTACCTAGGCACTGTACAGCCGGCCACCTGCCGGTGTGGCTATTCCGACGAGTTCACCCGCAATGTGCCATATTCTTTGTTGCTATCACTTTAACGCTTGACATAAGTAAAGTACACAAATATCGCCGCGGGGAGGTTGTGGTCATGCCATTGAAGCTCCCGGGGCTTAAATTTAAGCTTTGACTTAGGTACATTTATGTAGGTATGTTATCTCCCCGACTGGGTCCAAGGACACACAAGCTCCCACAGTAGCCGGTAGCGGCATTAACGTTAACCTAAGACAACAATCTACCGTACTCCATAAGAGGGCGGATTCAGGTTACTTGAACGGTTGTCAAGGTTCCCACTCTCTTCGAGATCATAGACCGAAAATGCAGTTACCGCTTACTGTATGTCCCTGTCGCGGTCGCGGGATTAGGCGACAATAAGGTTGATGATTTGGAAGTAGGGGCACAGTACCCTGCGTACATTCAAATTCCCATCCTCGCTGCTGGGTCAGCTGCCACGCCAGGCTATATGTACTACAGAAATACCTCGCTGCCGATCCGATCTATAATAAGCGGGATATTACAGAAGACCCGCCTTCGAGCGCATCAGCCCTGCCGCCCTAACGAAGGTACAATGCATAAGCGTAAACTTAAATAGAGTCGTTAACGTTAGAGCTGTCTTGGTATGTCCAATCCTCTCGAACTTATCGATAGAGAGCTTAGATATCGTTACGTTTTAACGAGCTTAAACAGTAAAAATTCGGTTAGAACAAGTCCATTAAGAAAAGAATGTAATATATTGTCAGATATAGGGGATATCAGTTGTGTCAGATATAGGGGACTTCAGTTGTGTTATATTGCATGACTAATTACAGGTGCTCTAGAGCGCGCACCGCACTTTAATGTAATCTAGTTACGTGATGTACATGTTCCGATTAGAGGTTGCCTCACTAAAATAAGGCCATATTTTTAAGGTTATGGCTGCGCCTACGGCGCAGCCGTGGCTAAGGCTTCCAAAAAACATGTAACTCTAAGTACCGACCCACAAAAAGACCCATAAAAATTACGAAACTCAAAAATAAGGCCTGATAGTACGGTGCAAAATATTAGGCGCCATATCGGCACTCCCATATAAATTTTCGAAAATCTATCTTGGAATTTATAAATATAATAACTATAAAAATATCTAATAAAATTAAAAAAAATCTTATTATATAAAGCTTTAAAATTTTTTTTAACTATATATATAACTTTTTAATCGGGGTTAAGTTAATAAAATATTAAAAAAATAAGTTAAAATTTTAATTATCGGCAAACATTCCGTCCGGAACGTTTTTTTAATTACGATAACGTAATTACCATATATAATATTTGCTATAAACTTTTCAAAGGTAATTTAATATGGAAAAAGCCCGTCCAGCAATTTTTTTACCCGTACGAATTATAGTTATTATATCGTACCTAAAAGGGCGTTCCGGATTTGGCTGACCTCAACTTTTTTATGGTTGTAACGTAACAACTATAGCCCGTACGGCCGAAAAAAAAATATACGGACTTTTCCTATACAAAATATACTAGGGAAACCCGGTACATAATAACGCGACCGATAGTTATGCTGTTGCAGCCATAAAAACGTTACAGTCGCTTATTTTTCAAACCTAAACTTAGCTATATTAGCTGTAATTGCCGTCGAAAAAAATTAGAAAGATTCCTATATATATATTAGCTTTTATTAAATGCGTATATATAGTTATATACTTATCGGACTTAATTTAATTACGTAACTTTAAATTTTTAAATTATTTAAAAAATATAAAATAAAAGTTAATAATTTTAATAACGATACTAAGAACGAAACCTATTTTCTGAAACTAACACTCAAACCTCGTTGGCTCGTTACGGGGATATGGGATTTGATTGGTTAATTTTTAGCGTAATATAACAATACATTAAAAAAGAATTGGAAAACGAGCCAGTAGAGGCCTGAGCTAGCTAAGGCAAATCAGGCCCTATTTTTGAGGTTGGAGCTGCGCCTACGGCGCAGCCGTGGCTAGAGCCTTCGGCTCTAGAAGTACCTGCAAGGGTCAAATATATCGATTAAACCTTATTAAAAAAAGTCTCCACAAAAATAACAAAACCTTAAAAATAAGGCCTAATAGCAAGGTATAAAGTGTTAAGCTTAATTAACAAATTTTATACGAATTCGTTAAATATTATTAATAAATAACGTGTTATATAAGCGAATATAATTTATAAGCAAGCGCAACACTTTTTAGCACCTTGTAATAACAAATTTAAATAACTTAATAATAATATATTATATTAATTAAAATTAATCGGATTTTCTTTTTCGCTAAATATATTTATAACTTTTTTATAAATACGCGTATTATATATAGGCTTATTATAAACGTTATACTTTCGTTTTTTAGTTTAAATTTTTTTATAATAATTATTTTTAATTATTATTAATTATATTTCTTTATTACCTTTTTTTTTCGGCTAAAAAAGCTTATTCTTTTTATATAATGCAAGGTCGAATAGGTTCAAGCCTTGTTTTCTAGGCTGAGCCAAATATACAGAAAATTATTATACGATATAATTTGTACGATAAATATTATACCTAATATCTTCGAATATAATAACTGATTAATAATTTTACGGTTAAGATAAATTAATACCTTAATCTTATAAAGCCTTATTTTAAAGCCGATTAATATGTAATTACCGATAAATTTCGATTTTAATAAATTTTATACCCGCTGGCTTTACGGTTCGGTAAAATTAGATAATATAATTTAGGAAATATTAAGCTTTACGCAATAAATTTTAAAGATAAACCTTAAAGGCAAACCTTAAAGGTAAACTTTAACGGTAAACTTTAATTACGTATAAAAGGTTGGTATTTTTCCGAGCTTTCGTTAATTTCGATCGTTTTTATAATATCTTAAATTACCTAAAAATATTATATTACGTAAATCCGGATATGCGATACCGGTAATCCATGGCCGCAGGATTACCATTAAAACCGTCTTATTAACGGTATAGAATTACCAAAAAATTACCGGATAAGCTAAAATTATCGATATTATTGTTGATTTAAAAAATCTTTTCCAAAATAATCGATTTTAACTTTTAATTTTCGGATACAATTTAATTTACGAAAATGACGGTAATTGATTTTTGCAAAAGCGTATGCCGGAAAGTATGACGATTATAGCGAAATTATTGGCGAAATTGGAAGGGAAAGATAGTGGCAAGCTTAAGGACTTCGAAGTTCAAATTTTGGAACGATGTAAGGAGAATTACGAACGATGGTTTGCCCGGCTGCTCCGGATTGCGAAGACCGCCCAGAACCTCGACAATTCTTTTTATATAATAAATTTTTTTTTCAAAAACGTTTGTTTTTAATTTTCCGATGTTTGCTGAAAATATAATTCGTTTTACGTAATTAAGCGTTTTTTTCCTTAAAAAACCGGTTTTATATAATAATAATATATAACCTTTTATTATAAAATTAACCGACTTAAATACTTTTATTAACAAATTACTTTAAAACTTTTTTTAAATAAGTATTATTTTTAATTCGTTACTTTACGGATATTTTTAATGATTTTTATAAAAAATAAAATAAAACCGGTAAAAGTTAATAGGAAAACGGTCGGTATAAATGTAATTAAAAAAAATTCGAATTCGAAAAAAACGTTATTAAAATCGAATAAAATAAAGCTAGCTTTTACAAATTCAGATTTAATATTATCGAACGTTATAATAATTTTAAACGTATTATAAAAACCGGCAAAATTTTTTTTTGGATAATATAAATATAATAAAGTTATGTTAAATTCTTGATATATAATAAATAAACGCGTTTTAAAATAAAAAAAAATAAAAAGTATTAAAAAGTTAAAACCGATATAAAAAATACACAGGTATATAAAACGTAATAGTATCGTAATTAACGTATTACATTTTTAAATTTTATCGAATAATAATTTTCGTAACCGTCGAAAATAAGGAAACGTTTCGAACCTTTTATATGCGTTTAAATATAGTTATTAAAATGGTGAATTTATTTAAAATTTAATTTATTTGTTATCTAGTTAATATTATTTAATATAATTTTTTAATTAATTATTAATAATAAATTATTACGGTACCAAAACTTTAAATAATTATTTTTTGCTATAATAATACATAACGACATAATTTAACTTTAAAAATTAATAATTTAAATAATTATAACTTATTTTTCATTTTTTATTACGCTTATTTAAAAACTTTTCGTTTTTTCATATTAATAATTATTATATTCGTTATTTTAAAAAGTTTTATTAAAAATTTAATTTCGTTAAAATTATAAATATCCTTTTTTATAATATCGTGTTTTGTAATTATAATCCGACTAAGTTTAAATTTTTAAATAAAACCCATTAATAATCGATCTTTTAATTTAAATGCGGTTAAAATCTTTTTGCCGTTTAATAAAGTTCGACGCCTAATTAATTTTAACGCGTTCTGTAACGCATTAAATAAGTAATATATTAACTATATTTTTAACATATTAAAGCCGAACAAAAAATGTTTATATATTTAGGTTAAAAATTCGGTTAATAATCGATTTCTTTTCAATTAACGTTAATTTCCGCAAATTAAAAGTAATATCGATTCGGGCGTATTTATCGATAAAACGGTATATTAAAATAAAAAATAAGGTTTTATAAATAAAATCAAACTTTTTATAATTAAATTTAGGATTTCGTTTTTTAACCTAAGTAAGTAAGTTCCTTTTTCCTTTTTATAAAACGTTTTATAATATTAATATTAAAAAATAAACGATTAAAAATAAATAGTTAAAATAGCTAAAAGAAGTATTACGTTTACTTATATGTTGCGTTCGCTTATATAGCACGTTATATTAATTATAAAATTTTAATATTATAATTATTAAAAATTAATGTAAAATTAAAATTGTCATTTTTAATATAAAAATAATTTTAATTAAGACGTTATTTAAAAATTAAATTTTAATGTAGTTTTAAATTTTAATTAACAAATAATTTTAATCGGAATATTTTTATAATCATAACGTAATAATTATAATCTGTATAAATGAAAAAATAATTAAAGGAGCTGTTTTTATATTAACTTACTTTTAAAAGATTTATAGCAAAATGTTATATATATCAATTATATTATCGTAATTAAAAAAGTGTTCCGAATTTAATTAATTTTAATTAATTTTTGATTATAACGTAAGAATTACCGGATATATTATTTTAAAATAAGTTTTTTAAAGGTAATTTAATATAAAAAAAGCCCGTTTAATTATTTTTTGGCCGTATAAATTATAATTATTATGTTATAGCTAAAAAACGTTAAGACTAATTAAATTCGAAACGCCTTTTTAATTATAATAACGTAATTATTATATATAATATTTTATTATAAACCCTTTAACGGTAAATTAATATAAAAAAAGCTCGTTTAGTTATTTTTTTAGCCGTACGAATTATAGTTATTACGTTATAACTATAAAGGCGTTCCGGATTTAGTTATATAGTTAATATAATATTATATACTTTAAAACTACCCTGTACCTATAGGCTATCAAAACCTGATTTAAACATAACTTTCCTTTTTATTATACGTATTTTTGTTAATTTGTTATTAGTTTTTATATATCGCGTGTTTTAGTAAAAATCGCTGTTCATTGCTAGGGTAATTCATTATGTGAGGTCCGAGGTTAACACGTTGCAAAATGAGTTAAAATTAATTAAACGGCAAAGATTTTTTAAACGCCTTTAAATCGGAAAATCGGTTGTTAATAAATCTTATACGAAAATTTAAAATTATTTTACAAATAATTCGAAGTTATTCGGGTTATTATAACAAAATACGGTATCGTAAAAAATATTTATAATTTTAACATGATTAAAATTTTAATAAGGCTTTTTATAAGAATAAATATAATAATTACTAGTACTGAAAAACGTAAAAAACTTTAATAAACGTAATAAAAGAAAAGAAAACATAAGTTTTAATTATTTAAGTTCATAAATTTTGAAATTAAGCTATACTGCCATTTGTTATTATAACGGGAAAAATTATTTTAAATCTTAATACCGTAATAATTTAGTATTAATAATCGATTAAAAGATAATATCAAATAATAACAATTACACGGTAAATAAATTAAATTTCAAAGAAATCTAGCATTTTAACAAATATATTTAAACGCGTAAGAAAAGTTCGAAATGTTTTTTTATTTCGATATCTTTAAAAGCTATTATTAAATAAAATTCCAAAAATATTACGTTAATAACAATATTATTACGTTTTATATACCCGTACATTTTTTATACCGGCTTTAACCTTTAATATCTCTTATTTTCTATTGTAAAACGCGTTTATTCGTAATATATCGAAAATGTAATACGACGTTATTATATTCATATTACCAAAAAGAATTTCCTTGCAGGCTTTTATAGCGCGTTTGAAATTATTATAACGTTCGATAATATCAAATCTGGATTATAAAAATTAAACTTATTTTATTCTATTTTAATAACCGTTTTTCGAAATAAAGATTCCCTTAATTATATTTACGCCAACCGTTTCCTCGTTAACTTATACCGGTTTTATTCGTTTTTCGCCTATAAAAACTCTTGAAAATATTAAAAAAATAAAAAAATAAGAATAAATAAGATAACTTATCAAAACCAAAAAAAATTAAATCGGTTAATCTTTTAGTTAAAATAATTTATTACTGTTATATAAAATCTTTTCGGAAAAAAGATACCTAATTACGAAAAACGAACTACATTTTAAGCAAACATTATAAAACTAAAAACAAACGTTTTTTAAAAAAAAAGAAACATTTATTATAAAAAAAAACCTCTTTTAACGCCCCCGCTCAAAAAACCCCGTAATAAAAAAATAATTAATAACAATTAAAAAAGGTCCGTTATAAAAAGATTAAAATTAGAAAACGGCAATATAACGTTTATGGCAAGTCCGTACATAATACGTATATTTATAACGACAACAAATTTAATTAATTTTAATTAATACGATATATTATTATTTAATTATTTAAATTTACTATTATAAGACGTTTATAAGTGTACAGCTCGCTTTTATAATACGTTATATATTTATATTATAAAGTAATATTCGTGTTAGTATCATAAACATAATTTAATATATAATAATAATATTATAAAATAAAAGTCTTTTTATCTTTTAATTAAATTAAATATAAATTTTAATTATTATTATATAAGGTAGAATAAGTATAAGCCTTATTTTTCAAGCAGAGCCAAATATATAGAAAATTATTACACGATATAATTTGTACGATAAATATTATATACAGTATTTTCGAACAGATGACTAATTTATAATTTTTACGGTTAAAATAGATAAATACCTTAGTTCCATACAGCCTTATTTTAAAGCCGACTAATACGTAGCTGCAGATAAGCTTCGGCCCTGATAAACCTTATGCCCGCTACGGTTTGGCAGGGTCAGATAATATAACTCAGGAAATGTGAAGCTTTACGCGGTAAATCTTAAAAATAAACCTTAAAATCAATTAATATAATATTAATATTAAATACTATTTAAAGTTTAACAGTATTTTTAAATAACAACTTATAGCGTATTACGAGTATAAATTTAATAAATTATTAAATTTAATCGTAGGTTTTATATAAATAATAATATCGTAAAAATTAATTTAAAAAAATATAATTACGTTTAATAATAAAGAATAACCGTAAATAATTTAAGTAATTAATTATTATTATAAATTAAAATTATTTAATTTTTAAAAATAATAAATATATATATTTTATTTTTAAATTAAACTATTTCAAGAGTTTAAACTTTTAAACCCGTAAAGCCTTTAGGTTATTTCTTTAATTTAAACGGCTTAAGACGTCAAGCCCGTTAAAACCTTTAAACCGGTTACGTAAGTTAAAGCTTTTTATCGGAGATGTGTTATACATCCTTCGACTGTCTGGTAATAAGCCAAGTTCTTTAGTCATAACAGATAAAGCGTAAAATAATGCAAAAGTTCTTAATAAAAAATAATTTAAATTAGTTTCGTAAAATTTTATTTATTAATAATTTTAACGTAATAAAGGTTAATAAGATTTGTAATAACTTTATTAAAAGGTATACTAGATATAATAAAATAAAGTCGAAAATAATCGGGCCGTTTATTACGTTAATAAGTAAAGGAAATAAAGGAAATAGTTAATTTATATAAAACCTTAATTCTGTAAAACTTTAAAAAAGATAATGAACTGTTATTATTATTAATATTAATATACGAATAAAGCTGCAACGAGGATACTCATATTTCGTGGTCTCGGGCTGTTTGACAGTACCCGCTGAGCATCGCGACCGCTATCGTTAACCTCGCGACCGCTATCGTTAACCTCGCCACTGCTAGCACTGCCAGCAGCCGCGAGGGAGGATGAGGCATGATGGTAGGCTCGGTATTAAACAAGGCCCCGGAAAGAGGAAGTGGAGGCACGGCCACCCCACGGCAGCAGCGCATAGCAGCCGGCTTCTATGCGGCGGGAATTACTTCAGCGCGCTGCACTTCATCTGGGGGCCCCGGGCAATGCGTCTCCTCGGGTCCATCAGACGGGACGAGAACGTGGACGGCGATAGGACGAGGGAAAATGCGGCGGTAATGGAGGCCTGGGTGAGGCTTAATACCGTTCGGGGTATCCTGGCCGACTTTCCGCAATGGGTGTGCTATTTCATCGCCTTCATAGCGTCGACTTGGCCAGAAGAGCAATTGCATTAGACAGAGCATTTACTTAATTTATAGTTAGTCAATATTTGCAACTTCATTATAGTCAATAGGCATTATTAGCGAACCCTCGGGGTTTATCAAACAGCCTGAGACTACGAAATATGAATATCCTCGTTGCAGCTTTATTGGTATATTAATGTTATTAATTATAACAGCTAATTATCTTTTTTAAGGTTTTAAGAAATTAATTTCTTTATATAAATTAGCTGTTATCCTTGCATTTTTTACCTATTAACGCAATAAACGGCTCGATTTTTTCCGACCTTATTTATTATATTCGATATATTCTTTATTAAGGCTATCGTAAACCTTGCTAGCGTTTATTACGTTTACATTATTAATAAATAAAGTTTTTTCGAAACTAATTTAAATTATTTCTTATTAAAGATCTTTACTTTAATTTTACGCTTTATTTAACGCGCTATAATATTTTTACAAAATTCATCTATTTTTTTAATAAACTTTAATTATTAAATAATTTTCTATATCTTTAAAAGCTTTATAAATCTTTCGTACGTATTATTTATAAACTATATTGTAAAACTGTTAATTATTATACGCTTTATTTTTTAACTTAACTTATATATTTTCTTATAACTATTCTTACTTTAACCAATAATTATATCTTAACGTATTTTAATTTCGTTATTAATATTAAAATATTTCTTTATAAATAACTTCAATATTGAATTATTATTATAGTTTACCGTAAAAAAGTAATTAAGTTTTTAAATTAATATTTCTAAGAATTTATTTAAAAATAAACTTTTTTTAACCGTTTAACTTAAAAATAACAACTTTATATTACTCGTAATCGTAGTAATCATAATTCTTATTCGCTCTTTATTTTATAAGTTTTTTAAATTATAAAAATACGAATTTTGAAAAGTTTTTGCGATCGATTAAATTATTAACGAACGAAACGTTATTTATATATATTCTACCTTAAACGTTTCCGTTATTTTATTGCCGAATTATAAAATTACGAATGTAATATAAATACCGAATTACTTTATTTACGATTTCGTAATAAACGTTTAATAGGTTATAATTAAAACATAATAAGCGGAAAACAACAAACGCAATACTAAAACGTATAAAAATAACAACGAAAAAAATTACACCGATCTTTATTTTAATATAGCTTTCGTTGCTTATTTCTTACCATTTTTTTGAAACGAAAGAAATTCGTTTGAATCTATAAAAATAAAAATATATATAAAAAACTTTAATCTATCGATTTAATACTAAGTTATTATCTTCTCGATATATAACTTTCATAACAACTAAATTAATCGTTTGTTTCTTTATTTTAAAATATAAATTCTCTAAAACTTTTAAATTTGCTAAATTTATTAATTTTCAATCCTTTTTACTTGTTTTATATCTTAATATTATATTATTTACGAAAGAAAATGTTATTATATTGACCTTTATTATTATAAAGTCTTTAAGAAACCTTACAGAACCCTAGATTTTTAAAGGCCTTTATAAACGTTTTTTACTACAAGAAAGAATAATCTCTTTAAGCTGTGTAAAACATTCCTAAACTTTGATATTTTTCCGTTTTTCGTAAACTTTAAAATATCTTTATAAAAATCTTTCTATTTAAATTCCTATAAATAAAATCGTTAATTACTTTAAATGAAATAAACATAAATCAAACTTGATAATTATTATAAAAATTTACCGTAACGTGATTTTTATAAACGTTACTATTTTTATAAATAAATTTATAACTTTTTATTAATTTTTACATTTTATTAACTCCATCTTATATTTTTATAATATCTTATATTTATCGAATTTATAAATAAATATTTACTTATAATAAAATACTTATTATCCTCGAACTAATTTCGTAATTAGCTTTTTATACAACGTAGAAAAGTTATATTTTCGAAAATAAACTACTTCCGTTATATAAAACTGCTGCTTTATCGAGTAGTTTAATAACTTACGTACGTTTTAAAATAATTTCGTTAAGGTTTTTCCATTTAAGAAAAATCATTTTAATAACAAACGTTTTTATTTAAAAATTAACAACGTTATAATTGTAAAAATTATAAAACATTCTTTTTATAAAACTTGTAAATTATTTTTTAATTATTAAACTTATTTTTACTTTTTTCTTAACTTATTAACCAAGCTATTTAACTATTAAACTGAAGTAATTAATATACGAACTTTTTTAATTAACTTAAATTATTATAAAAAGTTGTTTTAAGTTATATTTACAAAGTTTATTTTATATTTTATAATAATTTTATTTTAAACGTTTTCGTTTTCGAATTATTATTTATTTAAAAAAGGGGTTTTTTTAAGTAATTATATTTTAGAAATTAAGTTTTTAAATTTGTTTATTATTTTTTCCGAACGTTTTAACGTGTTCTTTTTATTATCAAACTTTATTCCGTTAAAAATTACGTTTTTCGTTATAATTATCTTTTTAAATATCAATATTTTCACTTTATATATATACGTAAAATTATACCTTACGAAATACTTGATATATGTTTTAAAATCTAACTTTTATAACTTGTTAGATTTATCCTTAAGGTTTACCGCGCAAAGCTTAACATCTCCTGAGTCACATTATCTAACTCTGCCGAACCAGCCAGCGGGTATAAGGTTTACCAGGGTCGAAGCTTATCGGCAACCACGTATTCGGCTTCAGAGTAAGGCTCTATAGGACCGAGGTATCAATCTATCCTAACTGTAAAACTATTAATCAGTCATCGTGTTCGAAGATACTGGGTATAATATTTATCGTGCAAATTATATCGTGTAATGATTTTCTGTATATAGGGCTCAGCCTGGAAAATAAGGCTTAAACCTATTTGATCTTGCATAACTTATTAGATTTAAAAATTAGGTTAAGCTTTAATACGTAATATCTGTACCTGTAAGCCTTAAAATAAACTAATTAAAATATTTTAAACTTAAAATTTTATCTTTTTTAATTAAATAACTTTATATAACTTTATATAACATTTTTATTTAAAAGTAATTATTAAGGTTTTATTATTAGGATAAATAATGTGTTATATTATTAAACGGTTTAAATTAATAAGCGAATCGTTTTTTAACACTTCGCAATAACAAATTCAAATAATACAACTATAATATATTAAATTAATTTAAATTAATCGCATTTTTCTTCGCTAAATATACTTACAGTTTCTTTATAAGTACGCGATTATATCTAGGCTTGCCGTAAACGTTATACTTCCGTTTCTTAGTCTTAACTTTTTTACGATGATTACCTTTAGCCGTTATTAACTACAATTTTTTTTACTAACCTTTTTTTGGCTAAAAAAGCTTATCCCTTTTATATAATAAATATCTCTTTTTTAAGACGTTTATTTATAAATTTCCGACGTTTGCTTAAAATATGGTTCGTTTCGCGTAATTAAAAGATTTTTTGCCGAAAAAAAAAGCGATTTCGTACAAGAGTAATAAGTTACTTTTTGTTAAAAGATTAACCGATTCGACGATTCTTATTAACGAATTACCTTAATAATTTTAATCTTTTTTTTTTATAAATAACGCCCTTATTTCGTTATTTTATAATATTTTTAAATGGTTTTACGGGCGGAAAATAAATAAAACCGGCGGAGATTAAGAGGAAAACAATTGGCGTAAGTATAACAAAAAAAAATCTCGATTTCGGAAAGAACGTTATTAAAATCGAATCAAATAGAGCCAACATTCGCGAATTCAAATTTAATATTATCGGTCGTTATAATAGCTTTGAACGCGTTATAAAAGCCGGCGAAATTTTTAATAATATAAGTATAATAATATCGTATTATTTTAGATATATTACAAATAAACGCGTTTTAAAATAAAAAATAAAATAAATTAAAACATTAAAACTAATACGAAAAACAGGTGGATATATAAAACTTAATAATATTATAATTAACGTGATATTTTTCTAATTTTTATTAAATAATAACTTTCGTAATTATCAAAGATAAGAAAAACATTTTAAACTTATTTTATTTATTATCTAGTTTTTATTATTAAATATAATCTTTTAATCGGTTATTAATAATATATTATCGTAATATTAAAATCTAAGGTAATTTTTCCCCGCTATAATATAAAATAACGGTATAATCTAACCTTAAAAACTAACAGTTTAAATAACTATATTTTATATTTTATTTTCTTATTGCGTTTATTTCAATACTTTACTTTTTTAATATTAATAATTACTATATCCGTATAATGCAAGATTGGTTAGTAAGATGTTGATTTTTAAGAGAGAGAGATAGCGTTTTCGACGCTGTCTTGAAAGATATGTTATAGGACCAAGAGTTTTGACGTTATCCGGGTCCCAGTTTGCAACTGCCATATTATCTGCCCTTTCGTATAAGTAAAAAAACGGATGCTTTCGTCATCCGCCGTTATTTAAGGTATTTTTATAAAAAAAACGTCGTTAAACGAATATATAGTACGAAGGTCAAAATTTTATCTTAAGATTTATAGCTTATATATTATATCGTAAAGGTAATGGTTACGGCACAAGTTGTTAAAGATTCGAACCGACGGCTTAGCGTTAAGCAGTTATATAATAATGGTTAAAATTCTTAATCGAAACGGAGGGAAGATTGTTATCGTTGGTATAGTCGTTGACAGCGAAAAACAGCCACTTTTCGAACCGTTGCCGGGTAGGATGACCGTCGAAAAAGATTTAGCCTCGAATCGTTAAAACGAGCAGGCGACGAATCGTCGAATTAAAGATATTAGGTCAAGAGACCGTACGTAAAAGCGTAGGTTTCTGGCAGAAGATGCTACCAGATGTAATGCAAGATTGATTGGTAAGATGTTGATTTCTAAGAGAGAAGGACAGCGTTTTCGACGCTATTTTAAAAGATATGCTACAGGACCAAGAGTCTTAACGTTATCCGGCTTCCAGCTTGCAACTGCCATATTAATCCGTTACTATAAAAAACTTTATTAAAAATTTAATTTTGTTAAAGTTATAAATATTATTTTTTTCGATACCCTATTTTGCGATAATAACCCGAATAAGCTTAAATCATTTTGTTAAACAGAAGCATGTATTCAATACTACGGTTAAAAATAGTTATTATAGTGGTATTAATTATGAAATCCTTAAACCGTGTTGGTCGGAGCTTATACTTATGGATATAGCTAATATAATCCCTATCCTAAGCTACAAGTAACCTCCGTAGTATTTTATCTTAAAACGCTTAATATTAATAATTATTTAATACACCTTTTTAAAAGCTGCTTTTTTTTAATAACAGACTCTGGATACGAAATATCGATTAATTAAAATTATTTTCGAGTTTTTGTAAATCCTTATCAGATAATTCCCGAAATGAACGTTTTTATAATTTTTTTTACTATTCGTTAACCTTAATTATCGAATAAACCGTCCGAAAGATATAATAGAAAATTTTTTTGTTAACTTATTTATAATTAGATCGTTTATAAAAATATATATTATTTCGATTTTTTGTCGAATTATTTCTTATCGCAACTAATTATTACAAATATCTATATATTTTAGTTTCGTTTACAATTAAATAATATTTACGTAAATGAACCTAAAAATCTGCTTATTATTATATTAAATATTAATAATTAAAGTATAAAATCGAACTTCGAACTTTATAATTAATCGTAATACGTATATAACTTTTTTCGTAGTTTAAATAAATGCTAATAATTCCGCTTTTATTATAAAAATAATTATTATATTTTACTTATTAACGCGTTGTTTAATAGTACTACCGAATAATCGTATTATATAAACTTCAAAACGTCTTCGATCAATCGAATTATCGGCAAAAAGGCGTTGCTAATTACTTTAAAGTATTTATTCCGCTGTACTTTAAAACATATTATTTTATCTCGAAAAGGTATCCAAATAAATTAATTTACATTTATATAATATTCCGTGTTTAGATTTATATTAAATCTTGTTAATTTATAGGTTATAAAAGTAATATTCGGACGAGTAATCATTATAACGTACATTATAAAGCCGATTTCTTTTAATATATTTTAATAAAATAATTAAGCATAATTTCTTAAAAAAAATCTTTCTTTTATAAAAATATCGGTTCAGCTGGAATTTAGTTTTTCTTTATTAATTTATTTAATTTATCAACGTATAATAATTTAAAAGGTTATATCCGACGTTTTAACCGGTTTTGAATTAATTTAATTGCTATAAATTATTAAAATTGACCTTTTTTAATAAGTTAATATTTCATTTGAAACTAAATAATTATAACGTTAATAATTTTCTCGCAGTTTTTTTAAAACGATAACGATATTATTAATATAAAAAAATACAAGGGATATTATTTTACGTAAAATAGTACGGCTCGTAAAAAGTAAAAGTAAAAGTAAAATTTAATTAAATAAATATTTTCGATAATTGTTTTATTAAAGCTATTTTTTTAATCCGTATAAAGTTTTAACTAAGTATAAAATAATTCCCGGTTTTCGATATCCTAGTAACATTTCTATTTAAATTTCCTTATTTAACTTTTAGTTAACGAAAGTATTAATTATATCGTATTATATTAACTTTAAATCAAATTGTATAATTATTATAATAAAGGTTTGAAAGGACCTTTTAACAAAAATATAAATATAAATATATTCTTACCTTTTATAAATCTTTTAATTATCTCGTATTATTAAACATATTTTGTATTTTAAAAAGTTATTATACTTATCGAACTTTTAAATATATATTTATATATAATTAAATAATTATTTTTCATTGCTCTTTTTTCAGTCAAATTTTGTTTACAAATTTAATTTTTTTATAATTATTTCAATAATTTCTTTTTATTTTCCGAAATTTCTTTTTTATAAAGTAATCTTCTAACTTCTTATAAATTTTAAAAGTTAGCGAAAAATGTTTTCGATAAATTTTTTATTTATTTATAATAAGCGTTTAATTTAAATATATTCGAAAATGATAATTTATACTTTTATTTTATATTATTAAAATGACGATATAAACGATTTATTATCCGAGTAGTTTTTATTTTATTTATTTACTTTTCGTACTTTAATTTTATTATCGAATTTAAACGTTTTATATTAAACGTAACTTTTTAGTTCGAAATTCAGTATATAATTCCGGCTTTAAAATTTTATCGATATTTTTTCGTTTTTTTAAAAACGGTATTTATAACTAACGTACTAGATAAGCAAGCTGCACGGACAAACGAGCTCCGCGGTTCTTAACACCTTGTAATAACCAATTTAAATAATTTAACTATAGCATAATAAATTTACGTAAATCAATTAAATACTTTTGTTAACTAAACCTGTAACTTCTTTTCAAATGTACGTTTTATATTAAGCCTTATTACGGCCGCCATATTGCTATTTCTTTTTTCCCGCGATACGTTCCACTACGCGCTCCGTAACGCGCTTTCCAATCGTTTTATAACATTTTCTTTGCCGTATATTTTTAACGGATAAAGCCGGATAAAAAATGTTCGCGTATATAAATTAAAGGATAAGTTAATAATAATTATTTAATCGGTCGGCGTTGATCTTTACGGAATAAGGGTAATATTAACTTGGATATACTAAGGGTTAATCGATCGTAGGCGGGTTAGAAGAAAAAGATAGTTATATGGTATTCGTAACAAACCTTGATATAATATATATATTTAGAAAAAAAAACTGTAAATCGAATTAGCAAAAAATATTTAATTGGTAGAAGTTAATTAATATATTATAGTTAAGTTATTTAAATTTATTAATACGAGGTGCTAAAAACCGCGCAGCTTGCTTATTTAATACGTTACATTTTTCTTAGAACCGTAATAATTTAAATTATATTTTCTAATAAAGTAATAAAACGTGGCGGAGTAAAATCGGGCGTCGAATAAGAAAATTAAGTATTAGTATAAAGCTAATTAAATTTATACGAATTAAATTTCTTTTAAATTTCTTTTTTACTTTGTTCGAATTTATTACGTTTTCGCTTTTAATAACGTTATCTATATTTACCTCTAATACTACGTAATTTTTTTTCTTTGTCGTAAACCGTAAATCCGGCTTTAAAACGTAAATTATTTTTAAATATTTAACTTTATTAAATAAATAACGTAATTTGTTTTCGGTTACCTTAATATATCGTTTTTAAAATCAGTTAAGTTATTATTAAAGGTATTCTTTTCGTTAAAAATAACGTTATAAATCGTTATTGCTTTATTCATTAAAAGATTTTTTATACAGTAAATATTCGTGAATTAATACCTTATAAGATAATTAATTCAGGTTTTCGATTTACGTTTTTTATTAAAAGGTAAACTTTATAATTATAAATTCGAAAATAACCTTAATAAAATTTTCGGTTAATAATTATCGTCTTTTTTTGTATCTTTAATTAATATAAAAACGTTTATATAACATTAATTAATTAAATATATATTTAGAAGTCCGGTAATATAAATAACTTATATCCGGGTAAAGTTTTACCTCTAAAATATATAATTACTTTACCCGTTTTCAAGTATAAATTATTTTTATTTTAAACATATTTCTTAAACGTTCGGCGTCTTTATTTTATACCTATATATTAAATAATAAAGGCTTGATTTAAATTTTTTTTAAAGATAAATAATTTCGAAATTAGTATTTTCTGCTGTATAACTTATCGTTGTATTTTACAGCTTTTATTTTATAATCATAATTTTTAAAAACGGCAAATATTTAATTTAAAGTTCTTATAATCTTTTCGATTATTTTATTATTAAAGTATCAATTTTAAATATAATCTAAAAATGATTAACTATAAACATAAAGCTATTTATACGATCGTTATCTTTTTCCAGGTTTTAAAAGTTAAGAATTAATTGCGTTTTTAACTTTATAAATAAATTTTAATAAGTTTTATAATTTTAGCGTTTTATTTTTTCGTATTCTTATACGTTATATTTAACGGTAATAATCTTATCTTCTTTCCAGCATTTTTAATTAAAATAGTTAATTTTTACCTTTTAAAAGTAACTTACGAAATAATTAAAAACTTCTAAACCTGGGGAAGTAAACCTTAAATACAATCGTCCATTATCCGCAATATTCGGAAATCGTTTTATTTATAAATTAAATTTCTTCCGTCGGATAAAAAATACTTTTCGAATAAACTGTAATAATAAATATTCGATTGTTATTCAGTCGTATTTTTCGATTAACGTTATAATAATTAAATTATTTTTCCGCCGTAAATATGTAAGAATACAGCCCCCTACAGCTCTACAGGGCTAGGACAGGACCCCATAAATCCTAATAAGAACGTGTCCAATAACAGTCGCTGATACGACCCGACAAGAGGTTCGTGGCTCAGTTAAGCTAGCAATTGGTCTAATTATATAACAAAATAATTATTAATTCTTTTATAATTTTACTAAAAACATTATTTTTCTAGCAAACGTAATAATATCAAATTATATATAAATCTTTTGCAACATATTATATTATATAAACGTATTAACTTGAAATTATTTAAGCTTTTAAAACGGATATTTACTTTTTCGTATTTAAAAATAAAAATAGTTATATTTTTGACGAATATATAATCGCTGGAAAATATTAATTTAAAATTCAAAATTTGCTAACATATTTAAAAATATATAAAATAATTGTTAAATCGAAAATAATTTTTTTTTTTTAAAAAAGTAAATGGCCGTTTCAAACGCTACATAAAATATTAGAAACATAGTTTTAATAATACCTATCTATCGACTTAATATATCGAATTTTTTAAACGGCGCTTTAAAGTTTAATCTTTTAATCTTTTTATTAAATCTACAATAATATTAATACGTTTTTTAACCAATTATATTAAGGTTTCGTTAAGTTCCTAATTTTTGGGTACTTTATTTTTGAAAACGAACTAATAGGTTAATAATTCGTAAAAATCTATGTATGCCGAACAAGTTAAACCGGGTAAGGTTTTCGTTAATAATAACGCGCTTTCGTTTTAATTCCGTTAGCTTATTCTTTTTACCTTGATTTTAATTTTAATTTTTGTCGCATTTTTTGGCCTTTTTTAATGAAGCATAAATTAATTAATTGTATATTTTGTTAATATTTAATAAGTTTTTATTTGAGTCAGGGTTCGAATCGTTTATATTTCCAAACGTAATTATAAACGTGTTTTAAATAATTTACGTATAAATTTTTTTAGATTATAAAAAAGCATAATTTTTAAATTACGTTATTATTTTACGGTACTTTAAAATACTAGAATTCGTTTATTTCCGACAAGTTATTTTAAATATATAGTTTAATAGTTAAGAACATTATTAAAAGCGTTTTTTTAAATCGTTTGCTGGATTTTGTACATCGTTAACTTTTTTAATGCCTTTATTTTATACGTTCGATATAATTGTTTCCTATTTAATTATTTATACTCCGAAACCTTTTAGAAGTTTAGTAAATAATTTAATAGTTACTTGGCATTTCTTTTCGTTTTCAGCTTTAATTCTTTTAATAAATGATACCGGTTTTTTTGAAGCGTTATACCATTCGTTAAAGACTTTTATTAATTTACAAATCGTAAATCGGTAATTATAGGATACCGGAAATAAAACTTAGTTCGTTGATTTTTTTAATATTTTTTCGGTAATTTTAATATTTTTTATTTTCGGTTACGTATATAATCTAATCCGTATTATAATTAAATATGCGTTTAATAATTATTTTTATTACGAAACGAAACTTTCCGTCAATATTTATTTGATTAGCGGAACTTCATACGTCGATTATACTGTCGACGGTAGTTTCGGTTAAAATATTTCGAAAACTTCGCGGATTAGTTTTTTCTCGGATAATTTTCGAACGTTAGCTTTGTAGGTTAAGTAAGTTAAAGTAGTTTTTAATCCGGGTTGATATAATTTATATTTAGAGCTGTTATTTTAATTTAGAATTCGTTATTTTATTACTTTAAATGCTTAGGAGTTAAATAGATAGTTTTTTATTTTCAATAACCTTAATTATTATAATTAAAGGTTGCTTGCCGTTAAAATCGTAATATCGATACTTGATAAAACCAAGACTTTTAATTGTTAAATATAAGCGTCTATTTATTATTAGAGTTAAAAATATTTATTATAGTTATATTAATTATGGAGTTTTTAGACCGTGTCGGTTAGAGCTTATACTTATAGATATAGCTAATGTAGTTCCTACTCTAAGTTATAGGTAATCTCCTTGGCGTTCTATCTTAAAACCCCTGATATTAATAATTATCTAACATATTTACGAAATGTTTTTAAATTTTCGGATAAAATCCGTTAATAATCGATTTTCCGATTCAAACGTATTTAAAGTCTTTTTTCTACCGTTTAACAAATTTCGACGCCCAATTAATTTTAACCTATTTTATAACGCATTATATAAGCAATAAATTCGCTATATTTTCAACATATTAAAGCCGGACAAGAAATGCTTACATATCTAGGTTAAAAATTGTATCGATAATCGATTCTTTTTCGATTACCGTTAATTGCTGTAAAGAAAAAATAATATCGATTCGGGCGTATTTACCGTAATATCGGGCCTTTGAGGACGTTAAAGTAACTTTATATATAAAATCAAGTTTCGCATAATTAAGCTTATTTTCTCTTACTTAATAAAGCGTTTTATATTATTAATATTAAAAAATAGACAATTGAAAATAAGTAATTAAAATATTTGCAAAATTGATCCTCTTACTGGTTTGGACCGTTTAATAATATAGCACGTTAACGGAATTAATAATCTTTTTAATAAATTATATAAAGATTTTAATTTAACTTTTATAACGTATAGTTTTATTATTATTATATTTTTTAAACGTTTTACGTTTTTATTTTAAACGTATATTTATAAAATAAAAAACTTAGCGAAATTTCTTTTTAAATATAACTTTCTTTGTAAATAAATTATAAACAAATTTATATTTTCTCGTATAAACTTTTTGCGGGACTTAAAATAACTTTGAATTTAACTTATATAAAATTTTAAAATACGTATATATATATTATCGCCTAATATAAAGTCTTATAAAGAATTGTTAACATTCGTATATATTTACAAGGTCTTTTTAAAAGGGGTTTATTAGTTTAAACGTATTTTTAAAATCGATATTATAATTTTAAAATCTAAGTTTTTCCGTAAAGGAATTTCTATTATCTTTATTAAAATATAGGCCGAATGTTCGGCTATTTTAAAGCTTTTTAACAACATTTTGCGGTAATAATTAAATAAGTACATTAAAGTATTAACTTGTAATAACTTATCTTTAAATACCAAAATATTACCAACTTTAAAGCTTAAACTTTTATTTAATTTATTACTTTACCTACCTTTTTATTTACCAGAAAATGGCCTTTATATACGGTTTATTTTTAATTATATACAATGTTAGTGCTATTAGGTATCTAGCTATATACAAGCTGACGCCGGCACGAAATCACACTATATACATACACGTCAATTAACACGACGCAACCGGAGAGCACCTCCAAAAACCGTACCCACAGGCGGGCCGGATCAAAAATTAATAAGGATCATAAATACGGTAACAAACAAATGGAAAGTACGCGATAAATTTGATTAGTTCCAGAGCTTTTTATCCCGCAGCTAGCTCCAACGCCCCTAACCATTCCAATTGGCGCCGACACGAAACAGGAGCCGAAGCTTCTAATGGTCCGTGCAATGGGCTTGGCGCTATCCAAAGCACGTTGTCCTAAGCTGGATTCGAACCAGCTGTCCTGTCGCAAGCTGAGGTTGCCCAGGTCTGCAGCAAGCGCGCGAAAAAAGGATACCCAGGCTCGCGACCACTGAGCCATTGGGAAATTTTTAATTATATATTAGCCTTTTTTTCTTTAAAATATATAACTTTTTATAATTGTTTTAATATTTTACGTTATTATTAAAAATATTCGAATAGTAATCTTTTTATTTAAAAAACTTATATAAAATAATGTTATAATAAGAACCTTAATAATAAATTATTGTTTTTTATATTAAGTTTTTTTTTCTTATATAAATCTTTTATATATATTATAATATCCTTATATTTTAAAATCGTTACTTTAATAGTATTTATTAAAATAAAGTATCTTTTCAGTACTTTAATAAACTTTTAAAATCAAATTAAATTATAAAATATATAAGTAAAACTTTTTGCATTTAAAATTGTATAATTTTTTAATAAATATATATTTAATACGTTAAATAGTTTATAAAATATATTATTTATAAAACTTTTTAAAATTTGCTTTCCTTAATTTATTAATCATTATTATCTTTAATTTATTATAATTCGAAATTTTTTAAAACATTTTTTTTTATTAATTTAACCCTTTTATTAAATTGAACGCCGGAAATTATTCTTTTATCGAAATTATTTTTTAAATTCCATTTTTAAAAAAATCCCTTTTTTAAAATATTAACTATATCTTTATAGATTAAGATAATTATATCCCTTATTCCATACTGAAATAGAGCAGGGTGCAGGGTCGGACACATGGCCTGATTGATCGGTTAGTTAGCAGCCCTTATGTATTTCTAGCGGTCCTTTTCGCCGGGCTTAACCCCGAGAACATCACCACTTATCTGTTTATAGTTTTTACTTTTGGACTGGTTTTAATACCAGAATACAGTTTGCGTTGCCTTTATTATCTCTTGAACCTTGGGCTCACTCGTAACACGCTCTTCGATTATGCACTAATCAGGACTGATTCTCCCCGTCCCATTTCATCTGGCTACCAAGGAGAGGATCCAACTCTCGATCTCCGATTATAAGACGGAAGAGATGAGGTCCTGATCAGAAGCGCGACTACGACTACGATTACGATTATGCAAACCTGACAGCGATTTGCAGTAAACGATTGATAATTACGATAACGACGCGACTTTTTTCCGATTAGTAAAAAAGCTATTAAACTATTTAAGTATAATGCCTTACCAAAAGATATAGCTTTATTCGGAAGACGGTAAAAAAATATAAGCGCGGATAATAACCGGTATCGGAATCTGGATTAATTACCTAAGTTCTAAACCGATTATGTAATTTAAAATATTATACGTATTAACAAAAAAATTACGTAGCAAAATAGATTATAAAATTTAATTAATAAAGGTTAAAAAAGTTAAAATTACGTCGCTAACGACATAATTATTAGGATTTAAACTAATTAAAATAAATATAACGATAATAAAATTAACGATAGAAACAGAATAACGAATATAAACAAAAAAAGAAATAAAATTATAAAATTATTTATTTTGTATAAAAAAGGAAAGTACCGAAAAAGGAATAACGTTTTTTAATATAATGCAAAAATTAAAAAAAAAACCTTACGTAATATATTTTGGATTTTTTTAATGTTAATCGGGTAATATCTTATTTAGTTATTATTAAACGGTATTATTTAAAATTTACTTTTTTTATTAAACTTAAATATTATAACGTTTAAATTAATAATAGAAATATTAATTAGTAAATTAAAAAAATGCGGTTAAATAATTAACGATATAATATTAATTAAAATAAAGTTATTTAAACGATTAATAAAAAAAGGAAATTATTTATTTTTTAAATTCAAAAAAAATATATATTTAAAATAATTATTACGGATAATTATTTATTTTATATTTAAATATATTCCCGTTAAAATAATATTTTATAACTTAAATAATCCGAAAATTAATAATATTAATTAATTTAAAATAAATTTTAACAAGTTTTTTAAAAATTTATCGAAATTTTTTAAAATTATTATTTAAATTTAATTATAATACGGATTATTTTTAATTTTAAATTTTTTTAATTTTACGAAAAATTAAAATTTTGCTTTAAATATAATCGTTTAATACCGTTTAATAAAGAATTTTTATAATGATAAATTTAATAAAATTAAGCTTTAAAATAATAATAATTTAATCGGATTCTTAAAGTTTACTAAAAATTTAAATATATAAATAATTTTTAAAATTATTATCGAAATACCGAAAGGATAAAAAATTTTATAAAAATACGAATTTTTAAAGTTATTTATAAGGTTTATAATATTTATACCGGACGTTATATTTTTCGGATAAACCGATTAATCCGAATACGGTTTTTTGCATTTATTATAGATAGGTTTTCGTTTTTTATAATTTTTTTAAATCCGTTAATTTACCTGAATCTTCGTTTTTTAAAAACTGGAGTTACCGATTAAGTTAAAGAAATTATTCGATTATATAAAAAATATAAATTTATAAAGTTTAAAATATTTACCGAATTATTATTTTAAACCGATAATATTAATATAAGAAACCGAATTAAAGCAGATATTAAGAAAGTAATTAAATAAGATAATATAATTAAAATTATTTTAAAAACTTTTAAACTATAAAATTTAAAATAAATTCGGATTATTAAAAATCAATTAAAAACTTTAATTAAATAAACTTAATAAAATAACTTCAATTAAATTTACGATTATTATTTAGAATAAACCGTTAAGGTAAGAAACGTTTTGGAAAAAATTAAGTAAAAAAAGTAATTAATTAATAAAAATAAATATATTAAAAGTTTATTAAAAGAATTATTAACCGGTTGTTTCGAAAGAATTATTAATAATTCGAATATGCAGCTTAAAAATTTAGACGTAATAATTTATAATAAAGTTTTTATATTAATTAAAGGCGGGGCCATAAATAAGGCTATATTATTTAGATATAAAGGACGTAAGCGATAATATAGAAACGTCCGTTTCGATATTAAGTAAAAAAAAAAAGATCGGCTTTATTCGGTTTAATAGCCTAAATAATAACGATAAAAAAACTTCCGTTTACGATAATTATTATCGGGTAGGATTAATTAAATATCGGAAATTACGAACGCGTTATAAAAATTAAAAATTAATTAAGTCCGATAAATCCAGAATTTCGAAGTTTTTAAAAATAAGATAAAAAATTAAAAAATAACCTGGATATTATAATATTATGTTTCGCCAAGATATAAAACATTTTGGATATATAATTATAATGCCGACCCGTTAATTAATATAATTAGTTTCCAGCCGGATAAATTTAATTAATTAAGTTTTTATTATAAACGCGGTAAATATTAAAATTAAAAAGGTTATTAAGATAATTATTAAAGTTATAATAAACGCTTTAATAATTTTAATTAAAATATTTATTAATTTTGTTAAAAGCTTAAATATAATATATAAAAATGTTGCTTATTTGTTAATATAAAAATTATAGGATTAATTTTATTTATTAACGATAATTATATTTTTTTTTAAAAAAACCTTAAAGGATAAGGTTATTTTAGGTATAATTTAATTTTTTTAAATTTTAAAAAGTTAGGCAATTAAGTAGTAAATTTTATTTTGAAAGAAATTTTTAAAATAAATCCATAATTTATTAATTTTTTTTGCCCGATTTAAAGAAAAATTGCGGTATTTTAATCGGCGAAACGATATTTTCCGAGGCGTTAATAATTAATTAATTAATTTCGACCCGGATATTATTAGTTAA
This sequence comes from Monosporascus sp. CRB-9-2, assembly GCA_004155915.1. Lineage (NCBI taxonomy): Eukaryota > Fungi > Ascomycota > Sordariomycetes > Xylariales > Monosporascus > Monosporascus sp. CRB-9-2. The sequence goes on from QJOA01000400.1 coordinate 49,262, forward strand.
ATTAAATTTTAAAAATATATTACGCTTTTATAACTAAATCGATAAAAGTTTAATATTAATTAAATTAAAATAATTAAGATTAATATAATATATTTTGTTAATTATAAAAAAAATCGTTTTATAAAAAGGTACTTTTACGTAAATAGTTATAAAGTGATTCCGTTAAAAGCAAAGGTATCCGTTATTTGGAAAAAATCCGAACTTTAAAAATTAATAATTTTGATTAATTAGCGGTATTTATTACCGTTATGATAATTAAGCGATCCAGAAATAAGGAAAATAATTTTGGAGGTATAAAAAGAATTAAAATTAAGTACGAAATTAACGATAATAATTTAATATTTAAAAAATCTATATTTTATAATATAAAAGTTAACGTTTAAATAAATAATATTTTTCGGATAAATATTAATATCTTTTAGATAAATAATGTTATTTAAACGGATAATACTTTTATTTATAAAGGTTTAATCGATAAGTATGTAATTAAATTTTGGGAAAAAAAGATCCGAGAAAACTTTAAAAGGAAATTTAAAATTATTTGGTTCGAATTAATTAAAATTTACCCAGATTTCGGAAAAGCTTTTAAAAATTTTATGGTTATTAAAACTTTAAAGGTATTTAATCGTAAAAATATAAAAATAATTAAGATAACCGAAATTAAAGTATAAAAAATGGAAACTTTAAAAGTAAGAAAATTTTTTAAGATTTTTATTATAAATATCGGTTATAAAGTAAAAAGTTAAAAAGAAACCAAAGTTTTGTTAATTTAATAATATAACCTAGTTAAATATATTACCCCGTTATTTAGATTAGTAGTTAAAGTAGGTTATAAAGGCGGCAAAGATTTAATTAATAAAGTTATCGATATTGGAGCTAAATTTAGCGTTATCGTTACGTCGTACGTTAAATGATATGGATTAATTATAAGATAAATACGCGTATCGTTTATAGGCTTCAACTTTTAAAAAAGGATTTCGTTCGAAAATATTATCGAGGTACCCGTTTAGTTAGCTGGTTAATTAATTATTATTTTTTTGTTTATCGTTAATAATTATTACGTTACGTAATTATTAATATTAGGATTTAATTTTATAGCTAAATCGAAGATAATATTAAATATGGACCCGGATATAATGGAAAAAATTTTAAAATTTGGCCCGTTAAAGATTAATATTTTTTTAGTTTTTGCTGGAAAAGTTATACGTAATATTTATATTAATAAATAGCTTAAAAAAAAGTAGCCGGTAAAATAGTAGGCCGTTTTATTAGCGAAAGCAGGCTTATAAGCGAAAATATGGACGAATACCTTATAAGCTTTTACGTTTTTTAATTAATGATATATATATTAATTAAAATTTTAAGATAATTTAAAAAGTTATAAATAATAAGTTGGAATTTGGAGATATTATTTTAGGTTAATTTAACGATAAAGAACTTATATATGCCTTATATAAAATATTGTAAGACGAGATATAATAAAAGATTAATAATAATCGGATTATATAAATTAATACGATATATAAGCCGAAATAAAAAAAAGTAGTTTTAGTTAATAATATACTATTAAACGGATTAATATTATCCGGAAATCCGGATTAAAAAGTTAAAAAGTTTAAAAAAATTTAAAAAGTTATTAATTAAAGTAAAAAAAAACTTAATAAACTTGGTATATTATTAACTGCCTTATTTTCTAGGTTTATTACTATATTATAAAGTATTTAATTTATTAAGAAAAAGGTTAAAGTTATTTTTAATGAATTTAATAACAAATTTAACCGTATTAAAAAGGCTTTATATAAAAAAAAATACTTTTTTATAAAAAAATTACTTTAATTTAAGATTAATAAAATTATGGTAAAATTAAATTAAATATCGTACCAGATTATAAAATCCGAATAATTCCTTATAAAACATAATAAATTAAAGGTATAATAATATCTGTTAATTTTAAAAATAAGCTGATTAAAGTATTACGAATACGTATTTAATAAGAAATATTCGAATAATTTTATGCCGCGTATAAAAATGCTTGGTTCTTTATCGAAAAGAAAAATAATAACTTATAACTAATTAATTTTGCTACTAAATTAAATGCTATTACCTTATAAAATGCCTTTATATCAAAAAATTGCGACAAACTTTTTACGGATTTTGTTATATATTCGTTAATTATTTTAATAAAGTTTTTTTTCCGGTTATAATTAAGTTATATTAGCCCCTATTAATAAAAATCTTATTACTTTTACGATATCTTTCAAACTTTTTAAATATATTAATATACTTATAAGGTTTATTAACTTTATAACTTATTTTTGCCGCGTAGTAAAAAAATTCTTAACGATTTGATACCCGATATTGCCCGGCCATTTGTCGACGACGTCGGTATTAAGGGTTTAAAAATAAAATATAACGACGAAAAAACTTTTCCCGGAATTCGGCAATTTATATACAAGTATATCGTTAACATAGATAAGACCCTTGTTAACTGCAAGCTTGCTAGTGCATCGATCAATATGAAAAAGTTTTAATGGTGCCAGGAGATAACTGTTATAGTCGGATTTCTTTGCGGAACGAATGGACGGCGACCGGATACAGCCAAGGTGGAAAAGATCCTGGAAATCCCGTTATACAAGAACGTTTCGGAGGTTAGAGCTTTCCTGGGCATCGTTGTTTATTACCGGATTTTTGTCATATACTTCGCCATCAAGACCGAGCCCCTTATACGTCTACTCCGGAGGAGATCAACGCGATTAATTGCGAGAAACTAGAATACAGGAGCCCTATTACGCCCCATTATTACCCTGCCCACTATTATCTTACACGACATCCACCGCACCTTACTCGTGATCAGTACGTCTAACTGTACTCGCCCGGTACTGAGGATCCAAGATATGCTTTTTAACTTTGTTCCGAAGCTAATTCCTATCGAATATTTTTATAATCGGATAGGTATCGTTATGAATATCCTTTTTGATTTACGGTAACCGTTTATAACTCGCCTTAAAATTTTCGAACCGATTATTCCGGAAAGTATAATTATAACCTTCGATAGACCCGACGTAGTTACTATAAAATTTTTTATGAAATCCCGGAATCGATTAATACCTAGAAATGGGTATATGCCATACTAATCGGGCTGTTTTAATATTTTATATCGTCGCTTATATAACTCGTACAGGATAATATTAAATACCCCGAAAATTTAAATAAATAAGCTAATAATATACCGAGGATCTTTAATAAGTAAAGACATAAAAAAATTTATAAGTCCGGCCCGAAATATTTTGACGTATATAGGATAAAACGGTAACTTTTTACTTTCGTTTTAAAATATGGCGATTATATTAAATTAAGCATTTGTAATTATTTAAAAATTTTTGCCTTCGATTCTTTATCGTATATACCGACCGGTAGCTGGACCGCCGATTAAGCTAATAAATATAACCCTAAATATCTGCATTAATTAATAAAAATTCGTTAAAAATATTATAAAAAATAAAAAGTATTTATTTCGATATGCTTAAGCGTTATATAATGCATAATATTTTGGTTATTCCAGAATTAAGCTAACTTCCGTTAACGCCCGATTTAAAAATTAAGAAAACGTAATATTTTAATACTTAAAAATGGCTTAGGGAGTCGATTAATAATACGTAAATCTGTTAAAACAATCGAAGCCGTTAATAAAAACCTTAAAATAATACTGCGAAATTAAAACATTTTAGGAAATAAAGATATAACCGATATTAATCGGCGGCTACCGGTTATCTGCTTAATAATATCTAAAATTAAGCTAGGTATTAAACTTTTTATTATTTCGAATAACGGTAATATATATTAAAAAGGTTAAAATTTAAAAAATTGTAAATTATTTATAACCGATATTTTAAGTAATAAAGTATCTTAATTAAATGTTATATTACGGAACTTATATTAAAAGGAAAAAGTTAATTCGTAAATAGGTACCCGGCGATACATTAAATTTTAAAGTTTACGGATATTACCAAGGTTATATAAAGGCTTAATACCCCGATTAATAATTAAAACGTTATCGGCATAACAAGTTACGAATTTAAAAAATATAATCGTATTTAATATAGCCAGAATTTTACGACGTTAAATAAAGATATATTCGAACTTACGCATATTTTGCTTAATCCTATAATTAACGGGCTTAATATTACTAAAACCTAATAATTTATTACTTAATCCGGATTATTTTTTAATAAACGACTTTCTTATAAAGTTGACAAGTTTACCTAAATCTGCATTTTTACGAAAACTTTAGGTACTGCATAAATTTAATAACTTACGGGAATTTATAATAATATTAATTAAAACGACGGGAATAATTATGTATATATTTGGATATATATTAAATTTTAAAAATAGATATAATCGGGAAAAAAAAGTTAGTATAATTTATAAAAAAAAAGTTATAAAAAAATATATATACAAAAATAATTATATAATTAATTAAAAAAACGTATTAACGATTATATCCCTTTTTATATAATATCGGATAAAATTATTAAGAATTTTTTCGACGTATACGTTTTTTATAACAAAATTTAATATATTAACCTTATATGTACCTAATTAATTACGTATATAATTCGGTATTATTTCTTAACAAACTTTTACATTTATATAACTCGATATTTATAACCTACCTACATTTTTACATATTTGCACCTAAACATAAATACATTTATATTTATATATATTTACATATTATATATTACCTTTACTTATTATTATTATTACCTTTAATTATTATATATTATCTTAATTATACCTGCATATCCTGATTAGCCCAGTATTAATCATAATATCGTCGTCCAAAAAGCGTATTATATAAAATAAAAACGAAAGATTTAAAAAACTAAATATATTATATTTTAAAAATCTTAATCAATCTGCTAATATACTTATATAAAATATCGATAATATAAACCGCGTATTATACAAAATGCATAATAAAAACCGTACCTTTTATCCCCTTATAATATCAAACCCGGAGTTATATTTTAATCGGTTTATTTTTATTACTTTATATAATAAAAAGGGTATCCGTCCATAACAAAAAGTTATTTTACCTTTTTTATAATTCGATAAACTTTAAAATAACGCAATATCGGCCGGATTATAACAAACCTTAATAATTATATAAAATAAAAAATACTTACGATTATAATATATTATAACAATTATTTAAATAATCGCCATAAATGTTTTACCCGGAATTATAACCGTTATTCCAAAAGATAGAAAAGTAATTAATAAAAATTAAATTATTACCATCCCTAATAAAACAAAAAAAATAATCCGGGCTTATAATCCTAAATATATTTAGTCCGTTACTTAACTTAAAATACTAGTCGGTAACAGAAAAAAAAGTTATTAAATTAATATATTATATATCCGATCAAAAAAAAACGATTATACTTTTTAATACTTTCCCGTCCGAAAAACGTACTAAATTACTTCTACAAAAATATCGAAAAGCTTAAGAAAACTTAGTATTCGGAAACCCGCCTACACGTATAGCAATCGTTAATATACTGTCCCAAAATATGTCTTAAATTTACGGTCTGTAAATTATTTACGTATTTTACTTTATTACTTATAACCTAAAACGATAAAATAGGTTTGTATTATACAAGGAAAGCGTTATATTAAACAATATAAAAAAACGATTAAAAAGTACCTTAAATTTAAATCAAAATAAAAGGATATTTTAAAGCCCGTAGAATTATGGCCTGGCAAATCCTTATCCCCGTTTAACGACAATAATAAAAAACTAGATATTAATAAAGCTTTAAATCCTAAAAATAATTAACAATTAAATATAATTCCCTTTAAAAAAAAACGATTTTAAAAAATTAACCTTACAAGCTACCGTAACTTTAATACCATCCTTATAGCCTACTTGTCCCAAATATATATTATCGATACAGCCCCCCAAACCTACTTTCGAGCCGAAATATAAGCCTCGACCGGCCGTAAGTAATCAGCGAATATAAGCAATAATAAAAAGCCGGTATAATACACCATATAAATAACTAGGAAATATTTATAAAATAATAATATAACGACCGGAGCCATACTTCCTTTAAGGTTGGCCTGGTTGGCCCAAATATAAAGCCTTAATCGTTAAGCAGGAAAAGAAAGATAAGGTATAAAAGGAAAAAAAGGAAGCTAAATAACGTAAAAATTTAACTAAACGCAAAAAACGAAATCCTAAATTAAAAAAGCTGGAAAACAAACCGTATAGGCGGTAACTAAATTAATTAATAAATTCTATATATATTTTATAAAGTTAAAAGTTAATTACGTTAAGTTTTTATTTAATTATTTCTTAAAATAAATTAAGGATAATTCTATTTTATAAAAAAAGGGTTAAAATAGAATAAGGTACAGGGTCGGACACATAACCTGATTAATCGGTTAGTTAGCAGCCCTTATATATTTCTAGCGGTCCTTTTCGCCGGGCTCAACCCCGAAAACATTACTACTCATCTGTTCATAGTTTTTGCTTTTGGACTGGTCTCAATACCAGAATACAGTTTACGTTGCCTTCATTATCTCTTAAACCCTGGGCTCACTCGTAACACGTTCTTCGATTATGTACTGATCAGGACTGATTCTCTCCGTCCTATTTCAATACGTTTAGCAACCTTTTTTCCTTTCTTAAAATTATAATTCTTAATATAATTTTTTTTTTTTTACTTATTTACGAAATAATTTTAAAAACGAAATATTATAAATAAGATAATTACTTTTTAATCCGAAACTTTTACCTTTAAAAATAATAACGTAAATATTTTCTTTCGAAATTTTAATAAACAACTCTACTTCTTTTTATAGTAAAAATATCTTCATTTACGTATGCGTTTTTTAATTAACGGTTTTGTAAAATAATCTTTTACTTTTACTCTTAAATATTATTTACGATAATTAATCTACATATTAAGTTTTAAATACGTTATTACGTTTACGAAGTTATTTCTTTATTATAAACTAATCTGTTTAAAAATATTATTTTTATAACCTCTGTTATAATTATATTTTACTTTTTTAAATGCCTTATAAAAATCCTTTAAACTACTATATTTTTCTTTTTAAAAAGTTTTTAATATTTCACTGTTTTAAATTTTACCGTTTTATTTACGTTCGTATTAGTTTATTACTTTAAGTTATTTATTTATTTACCTTTTAATTTATTAATTTCCAAATATAATTAATTAAACTTTTTAATAAAATTATATATTATCGATGTTACCGTAACGAAACTTTTTATTAAAAATTAAAATTTTATTTTTCGAAGTAATATATTTAAACAAAATATATATTTCGTAATTCCCTATTTCGAAATTAACTAATAAACTTATATCTTTATTAACTTTTTTAAACGAAAAGTAATTAAATTTAAATAATTACGTGTTTTTCGATTTGGGATCGAATAACTTAATAATATTTTCGGGCCTATAATTAAAATATTTTCCTATTACGTATTTTATTCGTTTAATTTTTTAAAAGTAAATATAATAAATTTAGAAAATTTTGTAATCCCAACTTATAATTATTAAACAATTTAAACTATGAAATATAAATAACTTCGTTATAAATTTATTCGTATATTAATGTAATAATAATAACTAACCGTTTTCTTTAGGGTCTTAGGGAATTAATTGCCTTACTAAAATCAGACCCTATTTTTGAGGTTGGGGCTGCGCCTGCGGCGCAGCCGTGGCTAAAGCCTTCGGCTCTAGAAATACCTGCAAGGGTTAAATGTATCAACTAAACCTTATTAAGAAAAGTCTTTACAAAAATAACAAAACCTTAAAAATAAGGCCTAATAATTTAATATAAAATATTAAGCTTAATTAATAAATTTTATACGAATTTATCAAAATTATTATTATTATGTATATTAATTATAAGGTTTTTAATATTATAATTATTAAAATTTAACGCAAAATTAAAATCAATATTTTTTAATATTATAATAATTTTAAATAAAACGTTTATAAAGGTTAAAAATTAAAATAGGTTTAAATTTTAATTAACAGATAACTTTAACCGAAACGTTTTTATAATTACGATATAATAATTATAATCCGTATAAGCGAAAAAATAATTAAACGAACTTTTTTTATATTAATTTACTTTTAAAACGTTTATAATAAAATGCTGTATATAATAATTACGTTATTGCAGTTAAAAAGGCGTTTCGGATTTAGTTAACTTTAACTTTTTATTTTGGTTATAACGAAATAACTATAATTCGTACGGTAAAAAAAAAATTTAAAAAGCTTTTCGTATATTAAATTATTTTTGGAAAACCTATTTTAAAATAATATATATAATAATTATTACGTTATAATTATAAAAAGATTAAAATTAATTAGGTCCGGAACGCCTTTTTAATTACGATAACGTATTTATTATATATAATATTTTATTATAAGTTTTTTAAAGGTAAATTAATAATAAAAAAATCCGTTTAGTTATTTTTTTACCCGTACGGATTATAATTATTACGTTATAACCAAAAAAAAATTAAGGTTAATTAAGTTCGAAACGTCTTTATAATTATAATGATATAACTAATATATATAGCATTTTGTTATAAGCCTTTTAATACGAAAAAATCCCGTTTAGTTATTTTTTTAATCGTACGGATTATAATTATTATGTTATAATTATAAAGGCTTTTTAGATTTAGTTAACAGGTTTTAACCTTAACCTTTTTATAGCTGCAACATAATAATTATGATCCGTACGGCCGAAAAAAATTAATATACGGGTTATTTTTATATAAAATATATTAAGAAAGTTCGATATATAATAATGCGACCGATAATTATGTTATTGTAATTATAAAGGCGTTACGGTCGCCTATTTTCTAAACTTAATTTTGGTTATATTAATTCTAACTACCGTTAAAAAAAATTAAAAGAATTCCTATATATATATTAGCCTTTATTTTATACGTACATAAAATATTATATTTATCGGAAATAAATTAATTATGCAATTAATATCTTTTTAATAAATATAAGGAATTAGAAGGAAATTTGCCAATTAAGCTCGTTTTTTAAAATCTAACACTCAGGCCTCGCTGGTTCGTTACGGGGTTTTGGGATTTGATTAGTTGATTGTTAGCGTTATGGAGCGGTACTTGAGTGATTTTGAAAAAGAGCCAGCGAGGCCTGAGCTAGCTGAGGTAAGGAATTAATCCCTCATACAGATTAGCTGTTACCCCTGTGTCCTGCACCCATTAGCGCGACAGACGGCCCGATTCCTTCCGACCTCACTCCACTGTATCCGACAAGGTTACTATGCTTATAGGACATCTATTTAAGCGGAGAACGCTTGTCTGCCCATAAGGCTCCGTAAACATAGTTACACCTGGATGTTGTGTTAGGCTTTGCACTACCCACCCACCCACGCTAAAATTCCCACCCACGGGTACCCGTGGGTGGGTAAAAATTTGCGTGGGTGGTTAGCAGGGGTGCGTGGGTA
>QJOA01000401.1:0-58776 GCA_004155915.1 Monosporascus sp. CRB-9-2
GTTTATTATTTATAACCTTTTAAATTATTTTAAAATTTTAATTAACATAAATATTATTAATTAAAAAAACGTAAAAGCTTATAACGTATTCGTCCGTATTTTCGTTTATAAGCTTATTTTTGCTAATAAAACGGCTTACTATTTTATCGGTTGCTTTTTTTTAGGTTTTTTATTAATACGGATATTACGCGTAACTTTTCCAGCAAGGATTAAAAAAATAATAATTTTTAACGGGCCAAATTTTAAAATTCCTTTTATTACGTCCGGGTCCATATTTAATATTATTTTCAATTTAACTATAAAATTAAGTCCCAATATTAATAATTGCGCAGCGTAATAATTATTAACGATAAATAAAAAAATAATAATTAATCGGCCAATTAATTAAACGAGTACCTCGATAATACCTTTAAACAAAATTCTTTTTTAAAAATTAAAGCTTATAAATAATACGCGTATTTATTTTATAGCTAATTTATATCGTTTAACGTACGACGTAATAATAACGTTAAACTTAATTTCGGTATTAATAATTTTATTAATTAAATTTTCGCCGTTTTTATAACCTACTTTAACTGCTAATCTAAATAACGGAGTAATATATTTAACTAAGTTATATTACTGGATTAATAAAATTTTGGTTTTTTTTTAACTTTTTACTTTATAATCGATATTTATAATAAAAATTTTAAAAAGTTTTCTTATTTTTAAAGATTTTAATTTTTGTATTTTAATTTCGGTTATCTTAATCGTTTTTATATTTTTGCAACCAAATACTTTTAAAGTTTTAATAATTATAAAATTTTTAAAACCTTTTCCGAAATTTGGGTAAATTTTAATTAATTCGGACCAAATAATTTCAAACTTTCTTTTGAAATTTTCTCGGATCTTTTTTTCTTAAAATTTAATTATATACTTATCGATCAGGCCTTTATAAATAAAGGTATTATCCGTTTAGGTAATATCGTTTATTTAGAAAATATTAGCATTTATCCAAAAAATATTATTTATTTAAACGTTAACTTTTACGTTATAAAATATAAATCCTTTAAATATTAAGTTATTGTCGTTAATTTCATATTTAAATTTTTTTTTTTTTTTTGCGCTTTTAAAATTATTTTCCTTATTTTTAAATCGCTTAATTATTATAATATTAATAAATACCGCTAACTAATCAAAATTATCAATTTTTAAGGTTTAAATTTTTTCCAGATAACGGGTACCTTTATTCTCGATAAGGTCGTTCCATAACCAATTACGTAAAGGTACTTTTTTATAAAACGGTTTTTTTTTATAATTAACAAAATAAATTATATTAATTTCGGTTACCTTAATTTAATTAATATCGAAATCCTATCGATTTGGTTATAAAATCGTAATATATTTTTAAGATTTAGTTTAATTAATAATATCCGGGTCGGAATTAATTAACTAATTATTAACGCCTCGGAAAATATCGTTTCGCCGATTAAAATATTACATTTTTTTTCAAATCGGGTAAGGAAAGTTAATAAATTATAAATTTATTTTAAAATCTTTTTCCAAATTAAAATCTATTATTTAATCGTTTAACTTTTTAAAATTTAAAAAAATTAAATTATGCTTAAAGTAACTTTATCCTTTAAAGTTTTAAAAAAAAATATTACCGTTATCGGTAAATAAAATTAATCCGGTAATTTTTATATTAATAAATAAACGGTATTTTTATATATTATATCCAAACTTTTAATAAAATTAATAAATCTTTTAATTAAAATTATTAAAACGTCCATTACAACTTTAATAACCGTTTTGATAATCTTTTCGACTTTGGTATTTACCTTATTTACGGTAAAAATTTAATCGATTAAATTTATCTAATTAAAAATTATTTACATTAATCGATAAGTCGGTATTATAATTATATTTCCAAGATATTTCCTATTTTAACGGAACGTAATATTATAATATCCGGATTACTTTTCGGTTTTTTATTTTCTTTTTAAAAATTTCGAAATTCTAAATTTATCGAATTTAATTAATCTTTAAATTTTATAGTACGTTCGTAATTTCCGATATTTAATTAATCCGGTTCGATAATAATTATCGTAAACGGAAACTTTTTAATCGTAATTATTTAAGTTAATAAGCCGAATAAAGCCGATCCTTATTTCTTTACTCGATATCGAAACGGACGCCTTCGTATTATCGCTTACGTCTTTCGTATTTAAAAAATATAATTTTATTTATAATCCAACTTTTAATTAATATAAAAACTTTGTCGTAAGTTATCGCGTATAAGTTCTTAAATTACATATTCGAATTATTAATAATTTTTTCGAAATAACCGGTTAATAATTTTTTTAATAAGTTTTTAATATATTCGTTTTTATTAATTAATTACTTTTTTTACTTAATTTTTTCCAAAACGTTTTTTACTTTAACGGCATATTTTAAGCAATAATCGTAAACTTAATTAAAGTTTTTAATCGATTTTTAATAATCCGAATTTATTTTAAATTTTATAATTTAAAAGTTTTTAAAACGATTTTAATTACGTCGTTTTATTTAATTATTTTATTAATAATTACTTTAATTCGGTTTTTTATATTATTATTATCGGTTTAAAATAATAATTCGATAAATATTTTCAATTCCGTAAATTTATATTTCTTATATAATTAAATAATTCTTTTAATTTAATCGGTAATTCCGGTTTTTAAAAAACAAAAATTCGGGTAAGTTAACGGATTTGGAAAAATTATAATAAATAAAAATTTATTTATAATAAAAGCAAAAAAACCGTATTCGGGTTAATCGGTTTATCCGAAAGGTATAACGTCCGGTATAAATATTATAAATCTTATAAATAATTTTAAAAGATTTTAAGTTAATATAAATTTTTATTTTTTCGATATTTTAATAATAATTTTAAGGATTACTTATATATTTAAATCCTTAACAAACTTTAAGAATTTAATCGAATTATTATTATTCCGGGATTTAGCTTTATTAAACTTATTATCGTAAAAGTTCTTTATTAATCGATATTAAGCGGTCGTATTTAAAATAAAGTTTTAATCTTTTATAAAATTAAAAAAATTTAATATTAAAAATAATCCGTATTATAATTAAACCTAAATAATAATCTTAAAAAATTTCGATAAACCTTTAACAAACTTATTAAAACTTATTTTAAATTAATTAATATTACCAATTTTTAAATTATTTAAATTATAAAATATTATTTTAACGGAAATATATTTAGGTATAAAATAAATAATTATCCGTAATAATTATTTTAAATATATTTTCTTTTTTTATCGGACTTAAAAAATAAATAACTTCCTTTTTTTACTAATTATTTCAATAACTTTATCTTAATTAATATTACGTCGCTAATTATTTAACCGTACCTTTTTTAACTTACTAATTAATATTTCCATTACTAACTTAAACGCCATAATATTTAAATTTAACAGAAAAAATAAATCCTAAATAATACTGCCTAACAATAACCAAACAAAATATTACCCGATTAACGCCAAAAAGGTCCAAAATATATCGCGTAACGTTTTTCTCTTAATTCTTATATTATATTAAAAAACGCTATTCCTTTTTCGGTATTTTCCTTTTTTATATAAAATAAATAATTTTATAACCTTATTCCTTTTTTTGTTCGTATTCGTTATCTTATCCATATCGTTAATCTTATCGTTACTGCACTTATTTTAATTAATCCAAATCCTAATAACTACGTTACTAACAACGTAATCTTAACTTTTTCAGCCCTTATTAATCAAATTTCATAATCTATCTTACCACGTAATCTTCCTATTAATACGTATAATATTTTAAATTATACAATCGATTTAAAACTTAAATAATTAATCCAAATTCCAATACCGGTTACCGTCCGCGCTTATACTTTTTTGCCGTTTTCCGAATAAAGCTATATCTTTAAATAAAATATCGTACTTAAACAATCTAACAACTTTTTCATTAATCGGAAAAAGGTTACGTTATTATTATAATTATCAATCGTTTACCACAAATTATTATCAAATCTACATAATCGTAATTATAATCATAATCGTAATCGCGCTTTTAATTAAAACCTTATCCTTTCCGTCTCACAATCGGAAATCGAAAGTTGCCTCGGCAGCTAACTAAAGCCAATCTCCTTTCCTTAACAGCCAGATAAATTAAAACGGGAAAAATCGGTCCTAATCAATACATAATCGAAAAACGTATTACGAATAAACCCAGGGTTCAAAAGATAATAAAGGCAATGCAAACTATATTCTAATATTAAAACCAATAAAGCAAAACTATAAAAGATAAGTAATAATATTCTCGGAGTTAAGCCCGGCGAAAAGGACCGCTAAAAATACATAGGGGGTGCTAACTAACCGATCAGCCAGGTCATGTGTCCGACCCTGCACCCTGCTCCATTTCACTATACATTTTTATTATTATTTGAATTACCTAACTTTAATTATTTATTTTTTAATAATTATCATATAGAACGACTTATAAAAAAAGCAAGAATAAATCTAGCCGTTTAAGTTAAAAATAAAATCCGAAACTTAATTATAAAAAGCTTAATTTTATTTAAAAAGTTTTATTTATCATTTTAAGAACGCGAATTAAAAATAAACACGCCCGATTTAATACAGCCTTTAATTTACGTAAATTAACGCCGATCGAAAAGAAATTTATTATCGAAAAAAACCATAACTTAAATACTCAAACGTTTTGTGTCCGACTTTAATACGTTAAAAATATGGCTAATATATCACAGGCCTAGCGCGTTATAAAACGCGTTAAAATTAACTAGGCGTCGAATCTTGTTAAACGGTAAAGGAAATTTTAAATGCGTTTAAATCGGAAAATCGATTATTAATAGGTTTTATACGAAAATTTAAAAAGTATTTCGTAAATAATTCGAATTGATTTAAGTTATAATAATAAAATACGGTATCGTAAAAAAGAGTTATATAACTTTAACGAAATTAAATTTTTAATTAAGCTTTTTATAATAATAGATATAATAATTATTAATATCGAAAACGTAACAGATTTAAATAAACGTAGGAAAAAGAAATTTATTTAAGTTATTAATTTTTAAAATTAAATTATATCGTTATTTACTATTATAACGGGAAAAATTTATCTTATATTTTAAAATCGTAATAATTTATTATTAATAACTGGTTTAAAGATTGTATTAAATAATAATAATTAAATAATAAATAAATTAAATTTCGATTAAATCTAATATTTTAATCAATATATTCGGTTACGGATGAAAAGTTCGAATCCTATTTTTATTTTCGACGGTTACGAAAATTATTATTGGATAGAATTCGAAAAATATTACGTTAATAACAATATTATTACGTTTTATATCCTTATATATTTTTCGAATTAACTTTAATCTTTTAATATATCTTTTTTTAACAAAATTCCTTTATTTATAGTATATCGAAAATTTAATATAACGTTATTATACTTATAGTTCTAAAAAAGATTTTTTCGCCGGCTTGTATAACATATTCTAAATTATTATAACGTCCGATAATATTAAATCTAGATTTATAAAAGCTGAGCATATTTTATTTAATCTTAATAAGGTTTTTTTCCGAATTAAAGATTTTTTTAAATTATGCTTACGTTAACGATTTCCTGGTTAACCTAAACCAGTTTTCATTTATTCCTTACTTCCGAAAAACTTTAAAGATTTTAAGAAAATAAATGAATAAAAATGTTACTTGAAAAAAATTTAAAAATTAATAAAGTAACTTGTCAAAATAAGAAATGGCTAAACCGATTAATTTTTTAAACAAAAATAATTTATTGTTTTTATACGAAAATATATTTTTTCGAGAAAAAGTTCTATGATTACGCGAAACGAATTATATCTTAAACAAACGTTATAAAATTAAAAATAAACGTTTTTAAAAAGAAGGAATATTTATTATATAAAAGAAATAAGCTTTTTTAACTTAAAAAAAGAGTAATAAAAGAAATCCAATTAATAATATGTAAAAAAGGTTATTATGAAAAAGTTAAAATTAAAAAACGAAAATATAACGTTTACGACAAACCTGGGCATAATACGTATATTTGTCACAAAGTTATAAATATGTTTAACGAAAAAGAATTTAATTCACTTAGTTAATACGATATATTATTATTAGGTTATTTGAATTTGTTATTATAAGGTAGTAAAAAATGTATAACTTGCTTATATATATAGCTTACTTATATGATACGTTAAATAATTTAAGTAATTAATTATTATCACAAGCTAATGCTATTTAAATTATAAAAATAATAAACGTATACACTTTAAATAGGATCCGTTTAGATTTGTTAAATTTATCCGGATCTATACCGTATAAATGAATTGGATCCCCATGGATCCGAAAGATCCCTTCGGATCCATATCTCCTAAGTGCATAGATCCTTTTGGATCCGTTGGATCCATCCGGATCCATGTCACCGTGATCCGAGGTCCCCATCGGAGATGTATCCCACATCCTCCGACCGTCTGCCAGAGGGCTAAGGCCCTTGGTCATAACAAAATGGCGTCACGTTGGGGGGGTGGAGCATTGATAGGGTGGTCGCCTTATTAAGTATCATTGCATAAGCCAGGCTCATTTAGTACCCCTGTAGCACCTATTTAACCATCAGTACAATATGGATAATGGCCTATTCAAGGCACAAGCAACGTAAGGACATCCCAGGTGGCGCCTCCGCTCTACCCGTGCTAGAGTGGTGTATGTACCAATGCACACCCCCCACATTTGCACACCTCGAAATTTTTAACCTATAAAATTTAAACTTAAATAACTCTTGTAACTTAAACATTATATATTAAATCATATATATCTTTAAATAAAACGGAAATTTATTGTTAACGTTATATTAAAATTGATAAAAGGTTAACAGGTTTTTTTTTTTTTAAAAAAACTCCCATTAAAAATATAACTAATAAAAATTAGTAAAAATTAATAAAAATATATTTATATATTAAAATAAAAAAGTTAAACTATAGAAAGGAATTTCAAAATATTTTAAAATTAATTTCATATAATTTTTAAGTTATTTAATACTTTAATATTTCTATAATATTTTATAAAAAATATATATTTTTATATTTAAAATAAAATAAAAAAGTTTAGCATTAATATGATAGAAATAAAATAAAATAAAATATAACTATATAAGAAAATATACATTTCGTATATTATATTTACGTAAATAATTAAGGTTAAATTTTATATATACGGTTTTAATTGTTAAAAACTTAATACATTATATAATATTATATTTTATTAATAATAACAAAAAAGAAGATTATATTAACTGATAATATATTATTACGTTAAATTATTTTTTAAATAAATATATAATTTTTTAAAAATATTTTTATAATTTTTATAATTAATATGATAATCCGTATAATCTTAAATTATTTTCTATATTTAAACGGTATCGCTATATATAGTTTAATTTCCAGTATATAAATCTCCAAGGTGTACGTAATATAATATATTTCTTGCGGGATTTTTAAAGGCGTTTTCGAATTTTTACGATTTAACGAACTTTTGATTTTATGGTAGGTGTGCAAATGTGGGGGGTGTGCATTGGTACATACACCACTCTAGAGGCTACCTCAGCTAGCTCAGGCCTCGCTGGCTCTTTGTCAAAGTTACTTAAGTACCGCTTTATAACGTTAACAATTAACTAATCAAATCCTAAATCCCCGTAACGAGCCAGCAAGGCCTGAGTATTAGATTTCAAAAAACGAGCTTAATTGGCAGATTTCGTCTTAATTCGTTTCATTTATTTAATTAAAAAATATTAGTTATATAATTAATTTATTTCCGATAAGTTTAATATTTTATGTACCCGTTAAATACAAGGTAATATGCATATAAAACTTTTTTTAATTCTTTTCGACGGTAATTATAATTAATATAATTAAGGTTAGGTTTAGAAAATGGGCAACCGTAACGTTTTTATGGTTACGATAACATAATTATCGGTCGTATTATTATATACCGAATTTCCTTAATATATTTTATATAAAAATAATTTATATATTAAATTTTTTAATTATACGGATTATAATTATCATATTATAATTATAAAAAGGTTAAAATTAAAATTCGTTAATGAAATCCGGAACGCCTTTATAATTATAACGTAATAATTATAATTTATACGGTTAAAAAATAATTAAACGAACTTTTTTAAGTATTAAATTATTTTTAAATATTTTATTTTAAAATAATATACGTAATAATTATTCCATTATAATTATAAAAAAGTTAAAATTAACCAGGTCCGGAACGTTTTTTTAATTACGATAACGTAACCGTTATATATAGCATTTTGTTATAAACCTTTTAATACGGAAAGATTTTATTTAATTATTTCTTTAACCGTATAAATTATGGTTATTACGTTATAATCAAAAAGTAGTTAAGGTTAACTAAATTTAGAACGCTTTTTTAATTACGATAACGTAATTATTATATATAACATTTTGCTATAAACCTTTTAAAGGTAAATTAATAAAAAAAATCCGTTTAATTATTTTTTTACCTATACAGATTATGGTTATTATATCGTAACCAAAAAATGGTTAAAGTTAATTAAGTTCGGAACGTCTTTTTAGTTATAATAACGCAATTACCATATATAACATTTTACTATAAGTTTTCTAAAGATAAGTTAATATAGAAAAAACCCGTCCAATTATTTTTTTGGCCGTACGAATTATGGTTATTACGTCGCAGCCAAAAAATGGTTAAAGTTAACTAAGTCCGGAACGCTTTTTTAATTACGATAACGTAATTATTATATATAAATTTTATTATAGGCCTTTTAAAGGTAAATTAATATAAAAAAAGTTTATTTAGTTATTTTTTTGCCCGTACGAATTATAATTATTATATCGTAATTATAAAGGCGTTTTAGTTAATGCTATTTATTAATTAAGATTTAAAGTTATTTTAACTTTTAATTTTTATATAACGTTTGAATTAAAATTATTATTATATTAAAAAATAAAGATTTTAATTTTGCGTTAAATTTTAGTAATTATAATATTAAAAATTTCGTAATTAATATAACGTTCTATACCATTAAGCGCAAAATACTATTAACCGTATACTTTTTACTATTCTGTAATAACAAATTTAAATAACTTAATAACAATATATCGTATTAATTTAAATTAATTGGATTCTTTTTCGCTCAACGTATTTATAACTTTTATATAAATATGCGTATTATATCCAGGTTTGCCGTAAACGCTATACTTTTGTTCTTTAGTTTTAACCTTTTTACGATAACCCCTTTTAATTATTATTAGTTGTATTTTTTTATTACCTTTTTCTTTTTAAGTTAAAAAGGTTTATTTTTTTTGTATAATAAATGTTCCTTTTTTTGAAAACGTTTATTTTTGGTTTTATAACGTTTGTTTAAAATATGGTTCGTTTCGTATAATTGGATAACTTTTTCCCGTAAAAAAATATTTTCATATAAAAGTAATAAATTATTTTTGCTTAAAAGATTAACCCATTTAATTATTTTTATTAACGAATTATTTTAATAATTTTTAACTTTCTTTTATAAATAACGTTTTTATTTTGTTATTTCCTTAATATTTTTAAAGATTTTCGTAAATAAGAAATGAATAAAACCGGTAAAAGTTAATAAGAAAACGGTCGGTATAAATATAATTAAAGGAATTTTTAATTCGGAAAGAACGTTATTAAGATCGAATAAAATAAAATTAGTTTTTGCGAATTTAGATTTGATATTTTCGGAAATTATGGCAGTTTGGAACGCGTTATAAAAGCCGGCGAGAAAAATTTTTTAGTAATGTAGGTATGATAGCGTTATATTAGGTTTTTGATGTATAACGAATAAGTACGTTTTAAAATAGAAAAATAAGATACGTTAAAAGGTTAAAGCCGATATAAAAAATACGTAAGTATGTAAAATGTAATAATATTATAATTTACGTAATACTTTTCGAATTTTATCGAATAATAATTTTCGTAACCGTTAAGGATAAGGAAACGTTTCGAATTTTTCGTACGCGTTTAAATATATTTATTAAAATATTAAATTTATTTTAAATGTAATTTATTTATTATTTAGTTATTATTATTTAATACGATTTTTTAATTAGTTATTAATAATAGGTTATTATAATATCAAAATTTTAAGTAATTTTTTTTATAATAATAAATAACGGTATAATTTAACTTTAAAAATTAATAACTTGGATAATTATAATTTATTTTTTATTTTTTTATTACGTTTATTTAAGTTTTTTATATTTCTTAGTATTGGTAATTATTATATCCGTTATTATAAAAAACTTTATTAAAAATTTAGTTTCGTCGAAGTTATAAATATTTTTTTAACGATACCGTATTTATAATAATAGCTCGAATAAGTTCAAATTATTTACGAAATATTTCTGGATTTTCGGATAGGATCCGTTAATAATCGATTTTCCGATTTAAACGCGTTTAAAGTTTTTTTTGCCGTTTAATAAAGTTCGATATTTAATTAATTTTAATACGTTTTATAATGCGTTAAGTAAATAATAAATTTGTTATATTTTTAATATATTAAAGCCGGATAAAAAACGTTTACGTATTTAGGTTGAAAATTCGGTCGATAATCGATTTTTGTTCGGTTAACGTTAATTTTTGCAAAGGAAAAGTAATATCGGCTCGGGCGCGTTTATCGGTAAAACGGTATGCTAAGGTAAAAGATAAAATTTTATAAATAAAACTAAATTTTTTGTAATTAAATTTCGGATTTCGTTTTTTAGCCTGAATAGTTAGGTTTATTTTTGCTTTTTTTATAAAGCGTTTTATAATATTAGCGTTAAAAAATGGACGATTAAAGATAGGTAGTTGGGATAGTTAAAAAAGTGTTGCGTTTATTGGTATGTTGCGCTTATTGGTATAGCACGTTATATAATAGTAATAATTTTGATAAATTCGTATGGAACATATTAATTAAGCTTAATATTTTATATTTAATTATTAGGCCTTATTTTTAAGGTTTTGTTATTTTTATAAAGACTTTTTTTAATAAGGTTTAATCGGTACATTTAGCCTTTGCAGGTACTTTTAGAGCCTTCGGCTCTAGCCACGGTTGCGCCTGCGGCGTAACCCCAACCTCAAAAATAGCGCCTGATTTTAGTGAGGCAATCTAGAGGACGCTCTTTAGCTCGCAGAACCTAGGGGTGGAGACACAACAAAACAACACTATACTGCCCGCCATTCCGTTCATGATAGAAACGAGCTCACCCCATCCGGAATGACCCTAGCCCTGCTTCGCTTTTTTCGGATGATATTATATTATGTGAGCAAAAGCGTTGCAATTCTTCAGATCGGGGGACTCTAGGTTGCTGTCTGTTCTGTTCTACAACTGGGGGTAGGGGGAGCAGCTACATATAGGCTATCGCTCCCTTGTCCTTGAATCCCAGGGCCACCAATCAAAACCCTTTCAAAGTCCTTTTATTCCTTTCAACATCCTTTCAATAAATCACCATAACTGCCGACATATCATAATTAATCAATTTCCACTTATTCAAACGAAGCCCGTAGAACAACTCGAGAAGCTTTTGCAACCCCCAACATTACACTAATATCACAGAAGAAATTGGGGCTACATTGGACAGCTCTGACTGAGGGAAGGATCTTCCCAAGCCACTTAGGCTGATCTAAGCCCTTTTTATAGCGTCTGGTGGGCCCCATATTGGCTCACCAGGGGTGCCTAATTGGGGCCCTTTATGCCCCCTTTTTCCAATGACAACTAATGTGCATGCCTCTTGCCTGCAAAACATTATCGGGCAAGAAGTTTTCATGCTAACTTAGAAAATGAGTCCCACTGATGTAATTTGTTGGTGGGAGATGGTGGAATAGGGCCTGGGGTATAGTTGAACAAGTCAACTAGCCGCGCAATGGTTTGACTGCTCTGGCTCTCTCTGCATATCTCAGGTTAATTTCCGTAAATAGTGAATGCAAAATTACCCGGTTCCCAACTAGCAACAATATCCTGCAGCGAGTTGTTAAGATCTGTCCTTGTTCTCTTTCCGAATCATCTTGTTTCTCGTCCTGTGCTGGGCCATTCGGTTGCAAAGCTTTCGTGGATGTCGCCAGCCGATGCTCATTTTCCTGACGCTGCCTCTCTTCAGCAATATGCTTTATGTTAAGGTGCTCCATTGCACAGCTAAATGGGAAGGCGGAACAGGCGGCTGCGAGTGCGAATATGAAAGTTGGACGGAGCGAATGAGAATATGCCATGCGAAGAGCGCGAAGGATGTCGGGGCTAGGAGCCAATTCAGTGAGGCCCATTGCACCAACTGAGATCACCTCAGTTGGAGAAACGGCATCTGTTTGCTCCGGCACCGCAGACGCCAGGCGATTCAGAAGGAGGTTTTGGCCGATGGCTACGGAAAGAGCGCTGCATTATTTAACGAATTAGTGAAGTCCTGCCGGATAGGGAATGGAATGAGTGACAATCCAAAGGAAATCTACTAACCCGCCGAGCTGATAAGAGAAAACTGCAACAGCTATTACACGGAAGAAAGTCAGCTAGAAGGTATGTATCATAGGTCGGCTTTTTCGTACCATTCCCTGTCGGTACATCAGCAGGCCTGTAAGCTATTAGTAACGATACAGACGCAATCATCTGGCTACCTTACTCAAGGACTGCTTGTAATGCCGTGTAAGGTAACTGTTGTGCCATTCCAATGCCCAGTCCGTTAATAACCATATATGTAGCCCATAGTACTGTAGGTGTAGCAATGTCGATCTTGGTAAGGAGGCCGGCTCCGGTACTGGTGACTATAACCCCAAATATCATGTACGGAACCTAGTAAATAAGCTTAAGAACCACTGTAGAGAGATGCGTGGCACTTACATAGTAGCCCCATTTGGAGACGAGCGCCCCGATAGCGACTAATCCAACTATCTGTGGAAGGACTAGAGCAATGAAACGAACACCACTCTGAGTAGTCGATACCCCTTGGACGGACTGGAAGTATATAGGCAGGTAGTATGCATACTAGATGTTGTTATCTGTTAGCGTAACTAATTTGATCCACGGTTACAGAGTGAGGCAGAGTTCCTGCTACTCACTGTCAGACTTGACGTCCCCAAGAAAAAAAGTACTAATGCTCCCATATATATTGATCTTTTTCGGAAAACGCGAAGTGGGATTATGGCTAGGTCGCCTTGTCGCCGCTCCCAAATGCAAAAGCAGATGGCCATTGTCCCAAAGCCAACAAATAGGCCGATACATCTCGAATCAGTCCAGGGATAAGTTTGTCCGCCCCATTGCAGCGCCAGGAGGAGTGAACAAACGGAACCGAGGAACAACGTAGTACCCACAAAATCCATGTGGTGTAGCTTATCATGTAAGGGTAGGCTTCTGTTTTCTTGATTGGCAGACTGCTTGATCTGGACGAACAAAAAGATCGCACCAACCACACAGGCCCCCACTGGGATGTTTCTGTGAATATGTTAATAATACCAAATCAATATATCTCGAGTCTGATATGTTCACATCCAGAAGCACCATCCTGTTAAGAGTAAGCATCTACACAAAACGTTCAAGGCAATCAAACGTACTCCAACCAGCACGATCTGTAAGAACACCACCCAGCACGGGACCACTACAAACGCTGACACCAAGAGCACTAACTACGACTCCTTGAAACAGTGGTACCTGATCAAGCCTAACTGAATAGCCGATAATAGCCAGAGCGCCTTGGAGAAGACCTGCAGCACCGAATCCAAGAAATGCGCGTCCAAATATAAAAACTTCCGAACTGGGAGCCGCAGCGCAGACGACGGAGCCCACTTCGTGGTGTTAGCTGAGTAGCTGATTTAGAAGTCTCAGGGGCCACATCACCTTCAAAAAGGAACAGAGATGTCAGGTATACTACTTTCGCATTGAAGTATTTGTACAGGTTACCGAAGAATGGTTGAAAGGCTGTGACAGTTAGGAGGTATGCCGAACCATACCAGGCTATATGGTTAAGGGATCTGAAGTCGGTGGTTATCCGCGGGACAGCAACTCCTATGATATTCATGTCTAACCCGAGGAGAAAGATTCCTAGGCAAAGCGAAATGATCACGATGGGCAGCTTCGACGATGAGAGATAGGCATTTTCCGGTGTTGTAGTCGGGGGCGTATCACTGCTCTGAGCCATGGCTATTAGAACCGCAGCAAAGTCAATGTAGATGTGAAAATCAGAAGATAGAGTAAAAGGGAGTGCTAGAAAGAACCAGCACGGTTAAAGGGGAAGAACCATTCAAGACAAGAGCCTAATCACTACTGGCAGCTACATTAGAGAGTATCAATAGGTGAAACACCCCTCTAATTATATTAATTTGGCAGTGAAAGTGCGGCACAAGCTTAGGGATAGCGTGATATGACATGTTGCAGTAGTGAAAGAATATACGTCTTACTATGCAAGTAACATGTCAATATGAGGCGTCATTCCGTATATGTACATGGTATTTGTTAACTTGATCATATGCGGTGCAGACTGGCTTAGGTCCACGTAGGGCATATAGGCACATAAGGGCATATGTAGGTACCCGGGTACCGACGTAGTAATTCAATTCCCAACAGCACAAATATATTTGAATGTACCAAGCGCAATGTTGTGAGCAGGACGTACCAGTTACACACAATAATGCCCCTGTTGGGATCTGGTGTGTTGGTATGCACCTGGCTGGTTGGCCCGTACAGCGCTTACGCTAACGCGTCCGCGTTGGACCATACACCCCACCTATTACCTCACTAAAATCAGGCCTTTTGTTTTGAAGGTGTAGCTGCGCCGCAGGCGCAGCTGTAGCTTTAGGTACCGACCCACAAAAGACCTACAAAAAACACAAAACCTTCAACACGGCCTGATGGTACGGTACAAAATATTAGGCGCCATATCGGCATTTCCATATAGATTTGCGAAAATTTATCTTAAAAACTTATAAATATAATAACGATGATAATATTTAATAAGATAAAAATAAAAATATTATATAAAACTTTAAAAAGTTTTTAATTATTTATATAACTTTCCGATCGAGTTTAATTTAATAAAAATATTAAAAAAATAGATTAAAAATTTTTTAGCGATAAATCTTTCGTTTAAAACGTCTTTATAGTTACGATAACGTAATTATTAAATATAATATTTTGCTATAAGCTTTTTAAAAATAATTAAATATAAAAAAAGCCTATTTAAATTTTTTTTTCCTAACGTGTTATATATATAAGCAAGAGATATATATAAGCGAGCCGCTTTTTGGTATTTCGTAATAACAAATTTAAATAACTCAATAATAATATATCGTATTAATTTAAATTAATCGGATTTTTTAAGTTAGATATATTTATAACTTCTTTATAAATACGCGTATTATAGTCGGGTTTACTATAAACGTTATACTTCCGTTTTTTTGTTTTAATCTTTTTACGATAATCCTTTTTAGTTACTATTAATTATATTTTTATTATCTTTTTAAGGGCTAAAAAAGCTTGTTTTCTTTTATATAATAAGCATTTTTTCTTTTTAAAAACGTTTATTTTTAGTTTTATAACGTTTGTTCAAGATCAAATTCGTTTTACGTAATTAAATGGTTTTTTTCGAGAAAAAAGCCGCTTTAAATAATAATAATATGTAACTTTTTATTAAAAAACTAGCTAATTCGAGTATTTTTATTAATAAATTATTTTAATTATTTTTAATTATTTTTATAAATATCGTTTTTATTTTATTATTTTTCGGATATTTTTAAAAGTTTTCGCGGGAGGTAGAATGGAATCGGCGGAAGTTAATAGGGAAACGGTTAACTTTAATATAACTAAAAAAATGTATAATTCGGAAAAAACGTTATTAGGCTTAAATAAAATAATGTTAGCTTTCGTAAATTTAAATTTAATATTATTAGATGTTATAATAACTTAAAAGACGTCGTAAAAGCCGGCAAATCTTTTGGGGTAATAAAAATATAATAACGTCGTATTAAATTTTTAATAAATCGTAAATAAACGCATTTAAAAATATATATATATATTAAAATGTTAAATTCGATATAAAAATACGTAAATATATAAAACGTAATAATATTATTATTGATGCAATATTTTTCGAATTCTATCGAATAATAACTTTCGTAATTATTAAAAATAAAAAAAACGTTTCGAACTTTTCGTACGCGTTCGAATATATTCATTAAAATACTAAATTTAATCGAAACTGAATTTATTTATGATTTATTTATTATTACTTAATTTAATTTCTTAACCGGTTATTAATACTAAATTATTACGGTATTAAAATTTAAAATCTCTTTTATTATTATAATGATAAATAACAATATAACCTAATTTTAAACATTAATAATTTAAATAATTATCTTTTATTTTTTATTTTTTATTAGATTTTTTTAAATTTTTTACGTTTTTCGGTATTAATAATTATTTTACCCGTTATTATAAAAAGCTTTATTAAAAATTTTGTCGGCAGTTGAGGTGATTTGTTGAAAGGACGTTGAAAGGAACCAAAGGGCCTGATATGTGGCCCTAGGATTGCAAGGACAAAGGAGCTGAAGCCTATATGTGGCTGCTCCCCCACCCCCAGTTGTAGGACAGAAATCAAGCAACCAAGTTCCCTCTCCCAGCCTGAAGAATTGCAACACATTTGCCCACAAATTTAATTTAATTTAAATTGTAAATATTTAGTTTTGTAATATTATATTTCGTAATTATAACCTAAATAAAATCGAATTATTTATAAAGTATTTCTAAATTTTTGTATAAAATACGTTTATAGTTAATTTTCCGATTTAAATATATTTGAAGTTTTTTTTACCGTTTAATAACGTTTTACGTTTAAAAAATTTTAATACGTTCCATGACGTATTAAATTCGTAATATATTAATTATATTTTTAATATATTAAAGACGGCTAAAATATTTTTGCATATTTAAATTAAAAATTTAGTTAATAAATATTTTTTTTTTCAGTCGGCGTTAATTTTTATAAAGGAGGAATAATATTGGTTTAGGCGTATTTACCGTTAAAACGGTATATTAAAATAGAATCTGGAAATTTATAAATAGAATTAAAGTTTTTATAATTAACTTTCGGGGTTTATTTTTTAGCCTAAATGGTTAGGTTTATTTTCGTTTTTTTTATAATGCGTTCCATAATATTGATATTAAAAAATGAACGATTAAAGATAGATATTTGAAATAGTTAAAAAAGATTTCTTAGTTATATATATTTTTCGCTTATATATGTAGTATGTTATATAAATTATGATTATTACGCTTTATAATTAAAAAATATTCCGGTTTTAATTAAACTTAATCTTTTTGTAGTTATAACGTAATAACTATAATTCGTACGGCCGAAAAAATTAATATCCGGATATTTTCTATATAATATATATTAAGGAAGCTCGGTGTATAATAACGCGATTAATGCTTATGCTATCGTAGTTATAAAAACGTTACGGTTGCTTATTTTTTAAATCTAAACTTAGTTATACTAACTATAATTGCCGTTAAAAAAATTAAAAAAAGTTTATATATATATATATATTAACTTTTATTCGACGTGTAAATAAAGCTATATATTTATTAGATTTAATTTATTTACGTAATAACTTATATTTTTTTTAAAAAAATTAATAATTTTAATAAGGCGCCGAAAACGAAACTTATTTTTTGCAACTGACTTTCAGCGCCCGCTGGCTCGTTCCGGGGATATAGGATTTGATTGGTTAATTTTTAGCGTGATACAACAGTACATTGAAAAAGAATTGGAGAACGAGCTAGCAGAGACCTGAGCTAGCTAAGGCAACCCACCTAGAGCTAACATTTCTACGCACATAACAGGCATCATCCCGATCCTTTCCTGACACAGTTAGCAATACATATATCGTCATACCACTAACTTTGAGGGGAGCTTTGCGCATCTTTATAGCATCAAAAAAATCCGTGCACCCTACCGTCTACTCTGCCTTTAATCAAGAACATAACCTTATAGATTTCTTTGCCAATTTAAAGTTAATATATATATGCTATATATTTTCGTAAAGCTATAATCTGGCGTTTAATATTTTATATACTACTTATATATCCGGTATATAGCTTTTAAGCTTTGTTTAATAATTTAAGTAGTTTAATATAAAGTATAATTTTATTTAAACTTAATTATTTTTAATTACTTTTAAAGTATATTAGCGCTTTCTTTTTGTTATTAAATATATAATAAAATTCGAGCTTCTTTTTTTTAAAAAAAGCCTAAAATATATTCGATTAAATTTAAATCGAGCAAATATATTAATTAATTTATTATTAAAAATCGAGATCTTTTTTTTTTTTAAAAAAAAAAATTCCGTTTTTAATTTTCAATTGTAAAGCGTTTTGTATATAAAAATTCGCCAACTTTTTATTAAAAAAGCTTTATAATAACGCCGAAAATTATTTTATTATTAAATAAATTCGAACTTTTTATATTAAAAACGAGAAATAAAAAAAGCCGTTTTTACTGTTATATTATTATATTATTTCTTATATTATAACAAATATCGGAAACTTTTTATAAATTAAAAGCTAATATAATTATTCTCGTAATATTTTAACGTAGAATATAATATTTATTTCTTTAAACGGTATTACGTTTTATATTATATATTTACTAAATAATAAAATAAATAAAATTTTAAATGGCTTCTTTCGTTTAAAATCTATTATAACGAAATTTAACTTTCTTCGCCGCATATTATTTTCTTCATTATACGGTTTAAATTCGAAATTGAGTTTTTAACAGCTTGTAATATATATTTCTGTAATACCGACGACTTAGCTAATATAAAACTAAATAACCTTTAAAAGTACGCGGCCTTTTTGAACAATATAAATTTTGTCCCGTTTTGAAAATTTTAAAATGTTAAATTACTTTACGACCTTTTGCCGGTTAGTATTTACCGCTGCGGCCATTCGATCTTAGATTACACTCGTAATAATAATGCTAATTATAAAGATACGAACTTTCAAAAAGAACTTTTTAGTAAGGTAGTGATCAGCAGTTAAAATGTGACCAGCTCCGTTTAAATCTATATTGTGGTTATAAAGTTATTAAAAAGTGTATTGATAAGGGTTGGGAAGTGTAGTGGGATTAAAGGCGGGGAAATGCGGTAGTGCACGGATTTTTTTGGCGCATTACTTGTCAGATAAGTAGCGCAATAAGTGCGCACTTATCAATCCAGTCTTTTGGTGCAGTGGCTACGCGACATTACTGTACCTCCTTGCCAAGGTATTAGTTATCTACGCATCTTTAGGTCATCAGCTATGACATACCCGCCGCATTACAACAATCAGCCGTGTCTTTCTCCGAGCCACAGCCTTCGTCTGAAACCCCCCTTGCAATCTTAGAAAGCCTTTCTCAACGGCTAGGAAGTCCGTGGATATGGTACCAGATGTGGACCTATTCTTGGAAATGTGACTCCGCCGCTTCCCAGCAGCCGGTGTGCGGGAGTCTCGGCCAGGCCGGTCCTCAGAACAGCCCTGCGATTGAAACTATGCAGTTGCGCTGACAAGAGCATCGGCATATTGGAGAGCCTTGCCAAGGTAGTACAGAGAAAGACTAGAGCATTCCATTGCGCTACACCTGATTGGACCCTGCGGCGCCGGAGGAGGGGAAGTGATAGCCCTATTTTCTAATATTCAGGCCGGCAGCCTAGTCGGAAAGACACCAAACAGGACAGAAGCCGGACACCGTAGCATACCTACTACGACCTTCTTGCCCGATTATGCTGATTTGGCTCCCCTAAGCGAGTCCCAAGACCTACTACACTCAACAACCTAGGGGTTGAGTGGATGTGGACCGCTCCGTTTTGCATACTCGTGCCTTAAGAGATGCCATAAGCGACATGGTGCTCAAATTCCCCATCCTGCGAGATTAATTCGACGGAATGCAAGAACAATTCAATAAACCCCATAATATTTCAGGACCTAAGCGTTAGATCATGGTGATATGAATGCAACATTTCGATTTAAAAGCTAGCGGCTTAGTGTTCATACCATGTTATTTAATTGCTGTTTCACTGTTGTATGAGAGATGGAGAAACCATTGTTGTTGCTATTTTGGAAAGACGGAGAGCCTTTCAATTGACCTGAGACACTATCAGTGGCAATTAAACCTTAATTAGTGTGACCCCTGACCCAATAACTTCATATCTAATCCTAAGCAAAGAAATTCCACAATGTCATCCTGATAGAAGTTGGAAGCTGACATCTTGAGGAACGGGAGATGGC
The DNA here is from genome assembly GCA_004155915.1 of Monosporascus sp. CRB-9-2. Taxonomy (NCBI): domain Eukaryota; kingdom Fungi; phylum Ascomycota; class Sordariomycetes; order Xylariales; genus Monosporascus; species Monosporascus sp. CRB-9-2. The sequence goes on from QJOA01000401.1 coordinate 20,371, forward strand.
AAACCCCAGGAAACATGGGATCGCTAGCACAAATTTTACTTCTTCGTCCAAATTAGTGGTATGCGTTCCGGATGCAACATCTGTAAAAGCAAAACCTGGGCCGAATCCGTTTCTATCTGCTCCAATATACGTTTTCTCGCATCGTCTACGCTTTCGTGTTCGTTCGCAACTGGATTGACCTTCCAGTCTCGAAACAGCACAGCTAGTGTCGCCACAAATTCCACTTGCGAGAACTTCTTGCCAGGGCACGAACGTTCACCCTCTGACCACGGGAAAAATGTCCCACGTTGAGGACTAACAAGCTCCTCATTATCAAGAGAAAGAAAAGCCTCGCCAGAAGGACCACAAGACTTGATCCAGCGGGAGGGTCGCCAAGTAAGCGGATCAGGACCCCAATATTTCGGGTGAGTATGCATGGCAGCATAACTGGGGATCACCATGGTGTTCGGGGGGATGGTAATTGTTTTCTCACCGATCCTAAGTGTCTGCGCTTGTGGACCTGTCCATTTAGCGACGGGGACAGGCGTATAAAGGCGAACTGTTTCCATCAAAACAGCGAGACAGCGTTTCAATCGGGGAAAGTCGGCATGATAATCCCATCCGTCTCCCGGGCGGCGTTGACCAAAAACGTAACAGAGCTCCTCGGAAAGCCAGTCCCGAACCATAGGGTTTGCCGCCAGAAACATAACAACGAATGTTAGGGTGTGCGCCGTAGTGTCATGGCCGGCAAAGTTGAAGACAAACATGTTTCCGTAGATTTCTGTCTCGCTGAGTCCGCCTGTTGATATGCCGGTGTGTTCTTTTTCGCTTTCTGACGCTTGAATGAGTGCAGTCATGAGATTGCGATCTCTAGGCGTATTGTCGTTGCTGGAGTGTACACGTTCCTTCTCCCCTTCGTAAAGATCTGTCATATATTTCTGAAAGGATATGCATGCTGCATGCACCTTTCGTAATTTGGAAGGGAGCCATGGCTTGGAAAGGAACTTCGTTCCTAACGCCATAATGAGAACACAGTTGTCTAACACCAACTGGAGTGACTCCTTGTAGCTAGTCGCTAAGTCAGCTCCGGATTCTGCTCTTTCTTCATGGCCCTGGTATTTAAACGATTTACCGAACCCAGCTCGGGACAGTACATGCAGAGAAAGGGTACGTGTATCGTCGGCGGTGCTTCGTATAGCAGTCTTTGAGGACCAGTACTGAATCATATCCCTAGCTTGGGATATGGTCTCAGACCAAACAATTTCGTTATTTTGTTCGTTAAAACACGTCGCCGTCAGCTTTCGCTGCTTCTTCCATTGTTGGCCCTCGACCTAGAACAAGGTTTAGTGGATGGCTTCTTATGATGCAAGGGATATCGGTAAATGTCTAGTCAAGCATACGGTAGAAAGGTTCGGCCCAAAAATGTTGAGCATCTCTGTACAAGATCAGCTTGGCTTCTTGAACTAAAAGGTATGTCCAAACAAACCAAAGAGTTGTAATGGTCGGGGGAAGTCTAATCTGCGACGAAATATGTCCATCAAACTGTCGGGGTTGCAGATGTAGAGCGAATTGCCGCCTGGAGTGACATGCATGTAGACATCCCCCATTTCAAGGTGCGATTGGCACTTGTCGTCGACTTCCCAGCCGCGCCAGTTGTATCGGGTTAAATTCCCGTTACCCCATGGCAGCCGCTTGATTAGAGATATGACCTTCTTGTCAATGATCATCCAAAATGGATTACCATGGCTGATTGGGAGAATGCGTAGAGGGACGCCGATCTTCCGGGCTATTAGGTAATTTTGAAGAGCACATAGCCATGAATAAAGAGTCCACGCAACCGCAAGTGACGACAACGCCCATAGGGATCCGACTAGTACAGCCATCACGGGTTGGGAAGAACGAAAATAGACGCTAACAGTTGGCGTCTCAACTGTGGGAGAGGGAGCAGTCAGCACCGATCGTAGGATTGTGAGTGCTCTGTAGCTGGTGAGTGCGAGTTGATTCCTGGGAATTGATCTGTGACGGGAAAGGAGGTTAGCGATTTCTCTGGGTGGCTTTCCATTCAGCTACCTACATACATGTGGAAGCGAAATGAGTTGGTTAAGGTAGGTGGTAAGTAGCTTGCATTTCGGCTGCATATGTATACCTACCGCAGTACCCAGCTGCTTATGCACAGTCGTGTATATATACTTACGAGGTACAGGGATTTGGTATTTACAGGCCTACATATGTGTGTACTTGACAGAACGTACGCTCCCATCGGTGCAGCAAGCCACGTACTTACATACATCATGGAGGTCATTATGTAGCTGTTATAAAACGTGCTATGACGCTACCTGCTGGGTAACTAACCGCATGATAAGTTGAGCTTGGCAGCCTTTGGTCTTCAACATCGGGTAGTACTCTCATTTCGAATGAGCCATCCTATTTCGGCTATATTTTATTTTCCCTTGCCACCTTGACAGTTGTCAGCTTCTTGGTAATTGTAGGTGACCCCACTTATACTTTCTAAATTCCTGCACCCATCTAATAAACTTGATTTGTATGTATTTGTTAGACACTGCGTAACCTTGGATGGTGTGCATGCGTTGTTTTATTGATCATGGAGTTTTTTGACCGCGTCGGTTAGGGCTTATACTAGTAGATATAGCTGGTATAATCCCCACCCTGAGCTATAGGTAACCTCCATAGCGTCCTGTTAAGCTTAGGACCTTTAATATTTAATATATTCCCTTAGATTATTTTCTTCAAAGTTGGTTAACTTGTTATAAAATTTTAGGTACTGAGATTTATCCGGTTAAATTTTTTATATAATATTAATTCTTTATTTTATATAAATTTCTTTTTTATAATTTCCGTAACTTTTTAATTTCGATCTTTTTTTATATTTATTAATAAAATTTATTTATTTATATATTATTTATTAAAATATAATTTATTTTAATTTAATTTAAAATACTTATTTATCGGAATTAATAATTATATATATTAATATATTTAATTTTTATTTATAGTTAAATAATATTAACGATAATAAAACGTTTAATTTTTTAGTAATTATATTTTATTTATTATTTTATTATTTTATTATTTTATTAAATAATTTTATTACGTATATTTATAAAATTTTCCGATCGATATTATTATTAATAAAAAATATTATTTTAAATATCGAAAATATTTATATTTTTAAGTTATAAAACGTACGTTTTTGATTTAAATATATATTTAATTAAATATTAAACGACATTATAATATTTATTATTTAAAGTTATACTAAAATAAAATAAACGAAAAATAAGAAATATAATATCGGATCGTATAATGATTATTATATACATAATAAAACCGGTTTATCGTTAATATTTATTAATTAAATTCGTAAATATTTTATTATTTAAAAAGAAAATTGGAATTTTTTTTTCGACTTTTAATAACTTTTACTTTAAAAATTATAATAATTTAATTATAATAACGTTGATAATACTTTTTTTTACGATAAATTAAAACGATATTATCGACTTAAAAAAATTAAAGATTTTATTGTTAATAGAAGAATATAATTTATAAAAAATAAATTTACATTTTAACTTTTTTTAACGTAATAATAAAACTTTTTTAGAATAATAAAAATGTTTTTCGAAATTTGTACAAAACGATTTATAAATATATCGTATAATATTTTAAAATTAACGAAAACGTTTATAATATTATATTAAATAAATTCTAAATTAAAATAAATAAATATTATTATAAATTTATTAAAGGTTTTTTTGGCTAAAGCTAACGTATATGTATTTTTAAGTACGGATTTAATTTATTAATTATTTTATATTATAAAGTACATTTTATATTTTAAAAATTATTTGTATTTATTAAAGTTATATATATAATTTAATAAGTAATAATCTTTAACTTTATTTTTATTAATTTTAAATTACGTAATTATTTTTAAATAATTTTAGAAATAAATATATCTTATTTTAAAAAAAGGCTCTTTTTATAAGATAAAATTTTAAGTTTTTATAATTTTTAGGCGATAATATTAAGTTTCGCCGGTAATTTTTTTTCTTTTTTAAATTAAGATTAATTTTTGATGAAACGTTTTATTATTAATATATTTAATAAATATATTAAAAGGTTTTATAAATTTTACTTTAATTATTCGTTTATTATTTAACGTACCGATTAAAATAATTTTGTTATTTATGTTAAATATTATTTTATAATTTAAAGAATTTTTTTTAGACGTAATTAATAACTGAAATATTTTATCCGAAATTATTACTTTATATTATTATTAATAAGAATTAAGTTTATTATTATTCGGTTAAATTAAATAATTAATACTTTTTAACGTTTTATAAACTTTTTATTAATAACGGTTATTAATATTATTATAAATAAATAAAATAAAATTTTAGGTTTAAAAAGATTAAAGAATAATTTTAATATAAAAGTAATTAGTTTTATTATTATATATCGTATTTAAAATATTTTAGGTTTAAAAACCGTACCCGTTTAATATTTTTATAAAAATTCGTTTAATTTTTTTTATGGTTCGATAAATTAAAAGTTTAAATTAATATAAATATCTGAAAGTGGTATAATAAAGCAATGAAATCTTTTTCGAGAATATATAATAAAATATTTTGTAAATTTTTAATATTTCCGATAAAAAATTACTTTTTATTAAAAATGATATTTCGTATAGTATAAATTTTATTAATTAATATATTTTAAAATTTAAGTTTTATAAATAGTTGTTTTTTAAAATTATATTTATAATTATAACGTACGTTTTATAATTGTAATATTTAAAATATGATTAATATAGTTTACGGTTTTGTATTATTAAATTATTTTTAAATATAAAATAAATATACCGTTATTTTATAAATCTTTTTATAAAAGAGTTAATAATTTTACCTTTTTTTTATAGTTTAATTTTGTTTTTAATTATTTTTTCCGAACGTTTTATAATACCGTTTTAAAACTGGATATATAATATATAAAATTTATACCCTATATATTTTTTATTTCGGAAAAAATTTAACATTTTAATAATTTTAATAATTTTACTATTATATTCGAAAGTTTTTAATAATATTTGGTTTTAATAGATTATTATCCTTATAAAATATTAAAATATATTTATAAAATTTTCGACATTTCGGTTTTTAATATAAAAGTTAAACGTATATCCGAAATAACGATTAATAAATAATATAAAATTTTTATATGTTTCGGAAATTTTTTTGAAATAAAAAAAAATTATTTGTTTTTATTTTATTTTTTATCATTTAATTCGGGGTTTTCGTTTATTTTACCTTTTTATTTTTAAATATCCGAGAATATTATAATTTATAATTTCCTTTTTAAAATAAGCGGTAAAATAATTTAAAACTTTTAACCTTTAATATTTTAACTATAAATATTAAAGTTTTATTAAATTAATATTTAAAAGTTTTTGGAATTATAAATTCAATTTAGGCCGGTAAATTCCGAATAATATTTTAAAAATATTTGTTAAAATATTTTAGATCCTAAGTTAATTCCAATTAGGCGGTAAAGAATAAAAAATAATAGTATTGTTTCGATATAAATAATTATTAAAAATTCTATTATTTTATTAATATTTTTATTTCGTAATAAATAGAAAGATATTAAATTATATATAAAGTTTTTATAAGAAGTTATATTATATAATTATATAATTAATAAAGTAATTCATTTATTGATTTTAATATTAATTTCTCCGTATTTTAAAATAAATATCAATATATTATATAAATAATACTTTTAAAAAGAAAATATTTAAATTTAAAAAATGATTTTTAAATTAAACTTTATCTTTTTTATATATGTTATATAAAAAAAATAAAGGCTAATTTTTTAAGTACTTTTTTAAAAAGTTAATTATTAAACTTTTATTTTAATTTTTTTAAACGTTAAATTTAACTTTTTAATACCGTATTATTTATCATTCGGTACTTAATTAACTTTTATATAAAAAAAAGTGTTTACTTAATGAAAACTTTTTAAAATAATATGTAAAAATATTTAAAAAAATTAAAAAATTTATAAATAAATATAATAACGTTTTCTGCTTTTTATTTTTAAATTAAACCTTTAACGTTTTCGTTTAAAACAATTTCGTAATCTTTTTTTATAACTTTTATTATTTTAAAGATCTTTTTTTTTTCGGGATTAATGGATATTATTTCCGGTTTTTCTTTCGATTAAAACAATTTTTTAATTATTTTTTATTTTAATAAACTTTTCTTTTTTTATAAAGAGCCGGAAAAAAAACCTTTATATTTTGTTTAAAATATTTTTAGAAAAATATATTATCGTTTATTTATTTCAGCTATTAATTATTATTTTCAAATATAAAAGTTTTTTATATATATTATCGCCTTTATACGTTATTTAAAAATTCGATATTTAATTATTTAAAATAAAAATTATTATTATTAATAAATTTTTAACCCTATCTAATAATTCATTATTTCGGGCATTTTATGCTTACCATTTTTAGCCATAATCTTTTTCTATTTTTATATTTATTTTTTTAACTTTTTATATAATTTAGCGAAAAGTTTAAATATTAACGATATTAATTTTAAACATTATTAACTAAATCGTTTTTATATACTTTTTTGATAATAAATAACGTTACGTATTAATTTTTAAAGATTTAGTTTTTTAATAAAATAAATTTTTAAATAATCGATAATATTATCTTTATAATTTTATTAAATTTCTTTTCTAAATTTTTTCGCATAATATAAAACCTTTTATTTTTCTATATAAATTCATTTTAAATTTAAAAATAACCTTTTTATTTATTAAGAATTAAATTCATTAAATTTACGGATTTATTAAATTTATTTTATTAAATAGTTTTTACAATAATCGATTTATTAAATTATTATTTTAATATTACGTATACGTTGCTTTTAAAATATTTTTAAATCCGTAATTTCTTTAGTTTAATAAATTATATTTCGTTATTTTTAAAATCGATAAATTTTTAATCGTTTAGGTTATCGGTTTATTTCGGAATTTGGTTTTTTAAAATATTTAATTTTTAAAAATATTATATATTACCGAAAAAATTATGAAAATTAATATTATCGGTTAAAATAAATATAATTTAAAGAAAATATACTTCTTATTTAAATATATAATCAATTTTTAAACAAATAAAACTTTTAAATATTAAAATTCCGTGACTTTAAGTTATATATATACGATATTTTATTAATTATAAAATCCTTTAACCGCGTCGGTTAGGGTTTATACTAATGGATATGGCTGGTGTAATCCCCACCCTGAGCCATAGGTAACATCCGTGGCGTTCTGTCAAGCTTAGAACCTCTGATATCTAACAGTCTTTTACAACATTTTTAATTAATATTAGTATTATAACAACCTATTTATTATACTTTAATATTATATAAAGTACGACGTACCAAAATAATAATAAAGAAATTAATTAATCCTCCGTAAAGTTAATTAATTCTTAGCCTTTCTGGCCTTCCTAAGCTTTAGCTTTTTTTTATGGGCTTACGAGTTGATAGCTATAGGTAAGGGGGAAGCGATTTGGGCTGTTATTAACCCTTCTATGGTGTTGCGGGGCTGGCTACCAGGACCGCTTTCGGGCGGCAAAGGAAGATGTACCGTATTGTATTAACCAACAGGAACGCGTACCTTAAAAAAGAAGCTCGTAGGCGCAGCGGTAAGGTGTTTTTGTTGTGGTTGTTAAGGTGCGCAAGGTTGCAGATAAGTAAAGAGTAACAAAATATGATAATAATAATTGATTAAAAATCGCACCTAATACGTTAGCTTTTAGCGTATGGGTTTTAAAGTGGGGTCTTATACAGGTTACTAGGAAGCTGGCAGCTGACAACTTATTTAGGAAACATAAAATATAGCCGAAATAGGATAGCTTTTTCGAATGAGAGTGTCCCCGTCCCACTTAGCTTCTGAATCACACATCTTTTTTTGCAACACAATTATTAACTTTGGATATATCTGATTTCAAAACAATATATTCTAGCAATCGGAAAGCTCCCAATTCGCACCTAAATATCATTATGTAGGCCTGGTCGAGGGCTACATTTTGATGCCGAGTACACTTTTATAGCTATTATATTCGATAAAAAATAAGTTATTAAATAAAATTCGTTTATTTTAACTTTATATCTATTCTTTAATAACTTAACTATTATAATAGATATAAAGGTGCGCCCGGTATCAAAATGTAGTCCTCGTCGAGGGCTATATAATGAAATATATTTACAAATTAAAACCCTTTTAATTGTTATAATATATTGCTTTAAAGTTCGAAATATCCAAAACTAATAACTTGAACGAGTTCGAAGTTATTTGTTGTACGTAATAGCAATTAAAGACGCCCTTACCAAAAAAGGCTTGGTCTAAAATAACCCCGCACTAAACCTTTTTAATAAAAATTCCCCGCCGTTAGCTTAATAATACCAACCCCTTATTAAGCCATTTTTGGTAAGGGCGTTTCTAATTGCTATTACGTAAGTCGGACCCCCCCCTCACGCTCCACTCCCCCAACGCGCCACCCACTTTTGAAGCCATCAACAACATAACCCTTCAGCGTAAATAAAAATATCTTAATAACCACTTATTTAATTGATTCCATACTAAATAGAACGCATAATGATGTAATCCGTGTGACGGCAGCCGCCACCAGGATCAAACCGTGAGGCTGGCAACCGTTACATGGGACTGACAGCTGCCATACAGAGAGTGGGGATATTTATAAATCTTTACGTACTTTGTAACTTTGCCTTTCCTTTTTTTTTTTTTTTAGCTTAAAATCTTTATTTATAACGTTAATAAACTAGCTATCATATTATATTTCGCTGGCCGTAATATTATTCTAAGCTTATTCTTTTCCTTGTTAACCTAGCGATTAATAAATAAAGTACTATACCTTTTTTACGTCGATACGTAACGACAAAAAATAACGTATTTTAAATTAAATTTAAAACTTAAACCAATTAATATCAAAATTAAATATTTATTAAAAAAGATTATTTATCAATTAATTAACGTTTAAAGCGATTTAAATTAATTAAAGGTAAAATTAAAAGTGCAAAAAACGAAATGCTTCCTTAAAACCTAAACCAAAGTGCGGAAAACGACGTACCGCAAAACGAGACCGAATCCGTAAAAACAAAGGGTTTATTAAACCAAGACCAAGATTATAGCTACTTAAAAACCGACCCCGATAGGTAACTAATCGACGAGATGGCTAATAATAACCAGGATATTTAGGGAAAATTCCAAAAACTTTGTAACGAAATTGTTTGCTTTTAAGCTAAACAAAGCCATCTTTTCCTTATTCCTTCCGACGACGCCGACCGCCCTCGCCGAGAAAACATAATTAATAACGCTTTTAATAATACCAGTACGTTTCGCCTTATTAATATAATAATATAACCCGTTTTCCGCAAATTTGTAAAAATTAATAACGTAAATTTTAATTATAACCGAAAAAAAAAGTTTATGTTAACAACTTAATTAAGTTTAACGGTAATAAAATTAAATTTAACGCTTAAATCCGTAAGGTTATAAATAAGTTCGAAATAAATAAACCGATTTTTTAAAACGAAAAAATTCGTATAATTTATTTAATAAACTTTTTAAAAAAAAAGGCCAAATAAATAATTAAAATTCGTTACCGATTAATTACGTAATTTTTTTTTTACGTAATTAAAATAATCTAGGTATTAAAGTTATTATATTACGATCCGAATTAAATTTCCGTTACCAAAAAAACTTTCCGTACTTTTACCTTTAAACCCGGTAAAAATTAAAATATTTACGATTTTATCTTTAAATTTAACGTTTTCGCTTAAAAAGCTAAAATTATTAAAAACGAATAAAAATAAGTTTTATAAAAATATATTCCTTTAAACCTTAATTTACGTTTTTTTAAAAATAACCGTAATTTTAACGTTATTTACGAAAAGTTTTATAACCGTATTATTATAACTATTTATAACAACCAGTTCGCTTATAAAAAACGTTAACAAAAACGTAAGTTTTAATTATATAACCTTAATAAACCGAAAAACAAAAATAAGAAACCCCGTTTAAGTAATAATTTCGGTAAATTAAAAACGTTAGGTAATACCGGCAAATTTTTATCGGAGGTTAAGAAAAAGGTTTATTAAAAAGCCGGTACGTACTTTAATTATAATAAAACGGAATATAAAGCTGGCAATTATCCCGATAAAAAAAGGGTCGTTACGGTAAAAATAATAAATAATTTGTCCAATTCCGACAAATCGAAAAAAAAATAAAACCGTTAAAAAACTTTTTAATAATTTTCCTTATATTAACAGTAACGGAAATAAATAATTTTAAAAAATATAAAACTTTTATTAAAATTATACAAATTTAAATAAATAAAATTAACTTACGTATTACCGCTTTTTATAATACCGGAACATAAATTTAATTTTTCGTTAATCCTTTTTTTATTAAATAAGTAAAAAAGCGATTATAAGTTTATATTATCCGGTTAAAAAAATTAATTTAATTATAAAATTACCGGAAGTAATTTGCCGGTTAAATAAAAGCTTAAATAATTATAATATTCGAAATTAACGAAAAACGTTTTTCCGATCAAGTTTTTTAAATTACGGATATTAAATACGATATTTTTATCGGTTTCGATTAAATAAAAAAATATAATTTATTACTAAATTACAAAAATAAAAATATTATTTAGCCCGATAACCTACCAGCTTTAACCAAGTTCTTACCGGCGATTAAATTCCTAGCCCGATATTAACTGGACGGATATATTAACCCTAAAGTTCAGGAAAACGTTTACTGCCGTAACTGCGCTATAAAAAAGGCTAATAAATAATACTAGATTTTTTAACGTTTATAAAAAAAACCCGAAAACGATTTTACCTTAATACCCGTACTTATTATTCCGTTAAATATAATAAACGAAAAAAATATATCGGACGTATATAATATTAAGCCGATTATCTTTATTATAAAAATTATTAAAAATAACATAATCGTCGTTTTATTAACGAATAAGTTAAAAATAAACTTTTATATAAAACGATAAAATAAATAATCGTTATTTTAAAAAGTTATTTTTTTTAAAAATAAAAAGTTAAACGTTATAATAATAACCGCCTTAAAAAATTAAAAAATATATAACGGTTAAAAAATCCTTTTTCCCGAAAATAAAAATCCGGAATACGTAAAACGAATCCGGAAGTTTTTACCAAAACCTTTTACCTATCTAAAAAAATTCTTTTTAAAAAAAAAAGCTAATATTTTCCTAAATTTTTAACCTAGCTATAACGTAATTCTGGAACTTAACCGGCCGATACCCGTTTTTGGACCCCTTATTTATAAAACGCTTATTTAATACTTTCCGTTAAAAAAAAATAATAAATAAATTATTAAAAATAAACTTTATCGAATTATATATATAAAAAAACGCCGCCTTAATTTTATTTACTTTAAAACCTTATTTATCGAAACGCCGGTTTTATATCGATTACCGTTAAAAAAATTAATATTTAAAAAATTACTTTATTTTAACTTTTTTATTTAACGGTATTATATTTAATTATTAAAACGTTAAACGTTTTATCAAAATCGATATTATTTAAACGTTTTATAAACTTTATATCGTTATTAAATCGAAATATTTAATAATATTTAAAATCCGTTAAAAAACGTTTTAATAAAAAATATTTTTATTTAAACTAAAAATAAGTTTTATTTAATAATAATTATTTATTAATATTTAATTATATAAACTTTTTGATTATTACGTAAATATTTATGCCGATAACGTATTAATTTATTCCGGCCCGGAAAAAAAATATTAAAAATATTACGAAAAAATTATTTACCGGTTATATAAAGTTAATTTTTAAAAAAATATTAAAAAGTTCCGGTTTAATATTAAAAAAATGGATTATTTCAGTATTATTATAAAAGTAAACGTAAATATTTTTATCGATTTAATTAAAATTAAAATAATTTAAAAATAAAAATTCGAAAACTTTAATAATTATACTGTAATCCGTTTATTTATAAAACTTTATAATTACGTATAAATATTTTATTATTATAAAAATAATATAATTAAATTATTAAACCGTTTATTAAAAAAAAATACCCCTTTCGTAATAAAATCCGAATAAAAAAAATTTTTCGAAAAAATAAAACGATTTATTTATAAAACCTTAATTTTAACCTTTTTTTAACTTAGTTAACCGATTAAAATAAAAATAAACGTATTCCGTAACATAATTAAAAATATTATTTGGTAATAATAAAAAAATAACAAATAAAAACCTGTAAAATATTTTTCGAAAATTATAACCTTAGCAAAAAAAGCGTATTTTATTTAAAACCAAAAATTATTCGCCATAATCCAAACTTTCGAATATTATTACTTTAAATTTTAAAAATAAAAGTTTTTTATTATTACCGATTATTAAACTTTATTATATTTTGTAAATAAACGCGTTTTTTTTACGCGTTAAATCCGATAAATTAAATTTTTTTTTAACTTCGATATTACCTTTTAATATTAACCTGGTAAAAAAAATATCGCCGCGGATATTTTATTACGAAAAACGGTAAATTTGCTTATAATTAAAGTCCGAAAAAAAAAAGAAAAAAAACCAGACCTTAATTTTACTAAAACGATTAAATTTTTTTATCGTTATTATTAACGAAATATTAATTAAGGTACGAATCGAAAATATTTTATAAAGTATTAACTTAATCGATTTTATTTATTACGAAAACGAAATATAAAATTTAAGTAAAAAAAATAATAAATTAATAATACCCGAAAAAATAATTAACGGTTACCTTTTTTTCCGTACCGTATTAATCCACAAAACTTACGTATTTAAAATATTTACGTACTTTAATTAAAATAAAATAATTAAAATATTAATACGGAAATATATTTGGTTTCGATTTAAGCAAAATATTCGATAATATATTCGAAATTATTACGATTACCGTCGGAATAAAACATTTCGAAATAAAACCTTAAAATTTTTTTACCCTTTCCTTATTCCGAATAATATTTAGAATTACGTTGCCGTCGACGGAAAAAATATGCTAAAAAACCGTTACGGTTATAATTATATATAAACGTTTATCGATAAATTTAACAAAATTATAATAACTTTATTAAATAAAAAAATTAATACCGCCGAAACCTTAATTAATCGATATTATCGATATTTATATTATTTTTTTAAAATATTCGTTATTTAAATTAACGATAACGTAAAATAATTTATTTTTTAATTTTTAATTAAATTAAACGAACTTACCGGTATAAAATATTATTACGAAAACGCCTTATACCCGCAAATTTAAAAAATTATCGAATTTACGAATTAAAAATTAAATTAACGTTTACGTTTTTATATTAATAAATATTAAAACGATTAAAACGTATATATACCGGCATTAAATTTCGTACATAATTTATTATAATATTCGTCGATTAATATAATCCCGTTAAAAATTATATTAAGTAAAAATATCCGGAACTTATTATTGCTAAATTTAAATATAATAAAGGTAAAAATTAAATTAACGTAACGGGTATTAATAATCGTTAAATAAATTAAAAACGTTTAAACGTTTACGAAAAAAATTGCGTTAAAAACGTAAAAACGTTAAAAAGTATAAATTAATAAAAAACGTTACCTAATTAACTTTAAAGTCGGCAATAAAGTTTTTTTCCGTAAAAAAAGCTTTATAATATAAATATTAATTATTTATTTAAACTTATAATAAATAAAATTTTTTAAAATTATAAAAAAACGCGGATATAATTTCGTTTTTAATTTACCGCCAAATTATAAAATAATTAACTTATTTTACGCCGATCGGTTACGTAAAACCGACGATAACTTATTACTTTAATAAACCCAAATATTACCGTTACCTAAAAAAATTAACGGTAAACCAAAATTCAAAATAAAACAAATCGAATAATTAAAACTTAACGGACGTTATAAAAAAATATAATATTAAATTAAATAAAAAGGTTACGATCTTAACGAAATATAATACTTCGTAATTAATTTTAAAAACGTATCGATCGTAATAAAACGGTTTTATACGAAATATTTTAAAATACCTAAATTACCGGTCCGCTTATAAAAATAAATACGTATAACGGCGACCGACAAAATTAACAAAAATTACCCCGATAATAATAAGGCCGCGAAAATAAGAACCGGATTAATAAGGAAAAAACGGCACTTATAACTAACAAAAATTTGCATACTTTCTTTAATCGTATACAAGTTTCTAAAAAGGGGTAATATAACGGCAGCCGCCACCAGGATCAAATCGTAAGGCTGGCAACCGTTACATAAGACTAACAGCTGCCACACAAAAAATAAGGACATTTATAGATCTTTACGCACTTCGCGACTCTGCCTTTCCTTCCTTCTTTTCTTCAGCTTAGAATCTTCGTTCATAGCGCCAATAAACTAGCTATCATGCTATATTTCGCTGGCCGTAACAATCCGGATCATTGTCGTTATCTTCTTCACTTTCAGAGGATTTATCCTGCTGCTAATTTCGCCGAGTTACGGTGGAACGTCCCTTCGAAGCGGCTTTTAACCTTACCTTTACCTTTTTAACCGATATTATCCTTACGAACTTTTTATTTGGCTCGGGCTATACCTTTCTGCGCTTTCTGGGCTTCGATTTATCGATAGCAGCAGTTAATTAGCTGTTATGGACTTCGGTTGCGCTTAATTTATTGTTCTTTTCGTTAAGGGCCTTCCCGATCTTGCGGAACAAAATCAGTACGGTAAGGTTTCCGAAGATTGAATCGATTTTTACCAGGGATTTCTTAATGATGTATACATTGCTAGATAATTTAGGCGTTTTAACACTTAAACCATCCATTTGCGCATAAAAATCGGGGCGTGGAACGGTAAAAATCGATCTAGGTTTAGGTACTTCCGTTATTTAACCTTTAGCCTTAACGTATTTATTATTTAACGTTTTCGCTTTGTTAATAGGTCGCAAACTTGTAATTAACCAGCTTTTTATAATATATTTTGAAACCATTATAACTTTTTCCTACGCGTACGAAAGCGCCCAAAAAAAGTCCGTCTTATTTGTAACTTCGGAGGCCCGTCCGAAATAACGTTTCCGGAATTAATAACGGAACCTTCGTTTTAAGGTGGAAAAGATACCTACATTAAAAGGTTAAAAAACGTACGAAACGTAGGTAGGCAAAAAGATAATATAGATTTTGTTCTGAAAGTATATCTATATAAAGGCTTCGGTAATATAGTTGTTATAGCCGTTAATACAAATATTTATTTATAAATTTAATTAAAATAAAATATTTTAAAAATTTAAAATTAAAATTATTATTCGTAATAATTTTTAATTTTACGAATATTATATAACGTTCCACATATATAAACAAGAAACATATATAAGCGAGAAACATATATAAGCGAACCACTTTTTGGCACTTCCTAACAATGCACTTAAATAACTTAACTATAATACCTTAAATCAATTTAAATTAATCGAATATATTTTTGCTAACTATATCTACAATTTTTCGACGAATATACGTATTATATCAAGGTTTATTACGAACTTTATGTTACGATTTTTCTTCTTTTAATCCGTTTATGACCGATTATTTTTTAACGCGTTTAAATCCATATTATTTTTATTTCGTACGACCTAAAGCCGACCGATTAGATAATTATATTTTACCGAATCTTATACCTAAATACGTAAATATTCTTTATCCAGCTTTAATACATTAAAGATATACGTCGGAAAACGTATTATAGGACGCGTTGGAAATACGTTAAGAGGTATAAGGGGTCCGTACGGGGCGTTTTACGGGGCGTTTCGTAAAGCGTATAGCAGGGCGTATAGCAAGACGTATCGGGCTTAATTTGGCAATAATTCGATACTTACGTAATTAAATAATTAAAATAAACGTTTTTTAAAAAGATAAATATTTGCTATATAGAATAAATAAGGTTTTATAGCTAGTAAAAAGGTTATAGCAAAGAATTATTGCTAGCAGTTGTTAAAGTAGTTAATCGTATATAAGTTAAGAGGACGGAATGGCAATACGGTGTCCGTAATAAGCCTTGATATAATGCGTGCACTCGGCGAGAAGCTATAGATACAGTTAGCAAAGATATATTCGATTAATTTTAATTGATTTAAGGTGTTATAGTTAAGTTATTTAAGTGCATTGCTGAGAAGTGCTAAAAAATAGTTCGCTTATATATGTCTCTCGCTTATATATATAAGACGTTATATTATTTTATTATATAATATAATAACGATAATAAAATATAACCGTTATTTTATATAAATAACGTATTTTTTACAAATAACCCTAACTGCCGAAACTTTTAAAACTGCGTAATATTATTTTTCGGTAATTTTAACGTTTACAGAATTAATAAATAAAATATAATTATTACCTTAATTATAAAAATAAAATTCTTAATCTTTTTTAAAACTATTAAAAAAAATATATATAAAAACTTTTTAAAGTTATAAGCTTAAAATTAAATAAAAGGCTAATTATTTAGATAAATAATAAATAAACGATACGATTAATTACCGAAAAAAAGTTACGTTTAATTACGAAATTAAAATAGATTAATATTTATAATTATTAATTTCGAAACAATTTTATTATAAAAAAATTAATATCGAATAAACGTTTATTAACGTTATAATTATTAATAATTTTATTAAGTTATTTAATTTATAATAATATTTAAAATTTATTCGGTTATTAAACTTTTAAAACGTTATTTCAAAATTAAAGAAAATTTAAACCAAATTTCGTTATAATAATATTATTACCTTATAATAATAAAAGTTATTATTTCTATTTTTTCATTATTTTCTTTTATACCTAATTTTTTTAACAAAGTTTTTATAATTTATTAATATAATATCAGGTTTATAATACTTTAAAATTATTCTTTTTTTTTAAAAAAATATTACGGTTTTTCCTTTTTAAGTAATATTTAAATTCGTAAAAATTTTAGTTATTAATTCTTAGTAACTAAAAGGATATATTAAACCTACCTAAAAAGAATTAAATAATTAGGTTTTAAATTAATTAATTATTTAGCTGAAACCGGTTTATATATATCCGGTATCGTTTTCTCTTAGCCGCAGCTATTTTTATGTATATTTAAGGAGGTATCTTTACCTTTAGTTATTCGAGAGGACCTCTTAGAGGTTAATCTGATAATTCATTCTTTCTTCAGCCATATATGCTTCAGTATGTGATGTCAGGGTCTTATACATGACAACCATAACCACAGCCGGTATACTTTCTCGTTGGATATTTACATGGGGAAATATCGATGCGCTTTCACAATCACGTCTCGGATATAATCGAATTTCAAAGGCAATGGAGCCACATGCGATTTACAGTATCGTGACTCATGCTTTAATCTATCGTGTTGCTTGCCTAGGAAAGACAGATATTTTAGGAGGGGACGGGACGTAAGATGCCAGGAGCATAAGACTAAAGGCGGCAACATCGGAGCAACGACACTGTCTCCTATACCGCTAAAACTTTATCTTCGATAGACGATACTCCCTCTTTGCCGAATTATCGATCTACTTTTCTCTCAAGCTTTGAAGTCCCCAAAAATAGAGCGCGAACCGGATCTACCTCTCGCGTCCGAACTTACTGGGCGGTGCAGGCTTGTTGTCGAGGATCTTCTCGATCTCCTCCATAACGTCGGGTGTGAGCTTCTCGACCAGCTTGAGGGCCTTGACGTTATCCTCGATCTGCTCCACCTTGCTGGCGCCCAGGATGACGGTGGACACGTTCGGGTTCTTGAGAGTCCAGGCGAGGGCGAGCGACGCCGTGTTCGAGCCGAGACGCTCGGCGATCGCCGTCAGCTTCTTGACCTTCTCGATCTTCGCCTTTCCCTCCTCGGTCTGCAGGCTCTTGATGGTGTTCTCGAAGAAGTCCCCGTGGTGGGCGAAGCGGGACCCCTCGGGGATGCCGTCGTTGTACTTGCCGGTCAGGAGGCCGGACGCCAGCGGCGACCAGGTGGTGGTGCCGTACTTGAACTGGTCGTAGAGCGGCGCGTACTCGACCTCAAAGCGCTCCCGCGTGAAGGCGTTGTACTGGGGCTGCTCGACGACGGGCGCGATCAGGTTGTAGCGCTCGGCGATCTGCGTTGCCTCCATGATCTGGGCCGCGCTCCACTCCGAGGTGCCCCAGTAGTAGGCCAGATTAAGGTTCCGGATGACCTGCGTGAAGCCCTCGACTACCTCCCGCATAGGCGTGGCGTAGTCGGGGCGGTGGGCGAAGACGACGTCCACGTACGGCTGCTGCAGCCGCTGCAGGGAGCTCTTCAGGCCCTCGACGATGTGCTTCCGGCTGAGACCGCGGGTGTTGGGCTCCTTGCGACCGGTACCGAAGAAGATCTTGGTGGTGAGGACGTACTCGTCGCGCGGCCAATCGAGCTCCTTCAGCGCCCGACCCATCTCGACCTCGGACTCTCCCGAGGCGTAGGCCTCGGCTGTATCGAATGTGTTGATACCGTGGTTCCAGGCCGTCTCCATGCACTTCTTGACGACCTCGCCCTTCTGGGTGCTTCCGTACGTCAACCATCCTCCCAGGGACAGCACGCTCACCTTCAGCCCCGTTGGGCCGAGGTGGCGGAACTGCATGTCCTTGGGATCGTACGCCGACCTGACGACTGGCATCTTGATAGTGGTACTAACTGCTGCTGTGGCTATTGTTATTAGGGGCTGGGTTTTGGGGAGGATTGTCGAGAGAGCTCCAAGTGTGCGAAACATCGAGAGGGAAAGACAGATAGAGCTGCAGCTACTACTCTAAATATTTCCGAGACATCCGCGCCTTCTAATTACACAATGCAATGAAGCGGAGTTTATGATGTTGCTAGCTCCCGGCCCAAGAGGATAATGAAACCATGACGCCATAGATACGAGAAGAGTTCCACATCGACCGGTCACTTTCCTGGCCAAACCTGGGGCACTAACGAGTTGCTGAGAAATTGGTCAGCGTAGTGATCGGAAACAAGCCGATAAATACCGTTGCAATGACATTTCTGGGCGATCTTGTGGTCCAGTACTCATTATATGCCGCATGACGATGCAGGGATTTCGGTGCTAAAAGTCGATATCGTGGCTATAAGGACAACATATAGTGGGACCCACAACCCGGTCGGCGCGGGGTTGATGACCCCTATCGAGGAAGTAGTACCCAACCAAAAGCTTTAGCTGATAGGCCGCGCAGGATTACTAATAGGCAACACGACGGACTTTAGCCGCTTTGCTCCAGGATTATACCCGAACGCTTCGACATTCAACGACCAATTAAACACTTCAACGCTATTCAATACGTCCACCTCACCCATCGTCACTTCATGCATTCAACTTGTGCTCTGTCTATGCTCAGTGAGTGCACGGAATGCTAAGCCTTCTTCGTTGAGCTTGTTCGTGTGGGGGGACTATGTCTTTCGCGGACCATACATAGGCACTTATATCAAGGGTGGATCCTTGAGTGCCTTTAGCCGCCCGGGGCATGGTGTCGAATCTGGTTCACAGTGTGTTACATGGCATATGAACTTAGCAACATCCCACCCCGCCTACAGAAGCATGAGAAAACATGCAACATATCATCTGGATGAAATTTCAAGTTTGAGGATCCTATCGCTTGGGGTTGGTTGGAGTAGGAAGTCTAAGGGAGTCCTAAGGGCATTCACGGCACTGTAACCTCGCATGTTAAAATATTCTCCTCAGCTCGCTGCCTAGACGTCTCAACAGGAAGGTCGACATCGCTTCTGGTCTTACTATATCATCAGCCAAGCCTGCTTGAACTGGATCGTTCCAGGGTAGCCGGTCTCATACATGGCTTACAGTACTGTCTAGAGATGAGTTGTCTGTCCTAACTACGATCCTGAACTATTTTCTCTTCCGCGTCTATAATGTGAAACGATAATCTAGCTTATGTAATTCGAAACCTCATTCTCAAGCTAATATGGATTTAGTATCAAAGCGCCCGGCTCCATTTTCGCCAAGGTTGTACGGAACCCAAGAAAGGGGCGCGGGGTAATTCACCTATCGAATGGACCGTGGTACATCGCGTTTATTTTCCAGTCTGGCGAATCCTAGTGTGACAGGTAACTCGCGTCTGCTCGTTTAGAATCGCCATAATACGTAAGCTATATCAATATGGCTTCAGTACGTACTCTTACGACCTGGCGGTACTCGCCATCCAATGATAACTTTGAGCCTAAGAGCGCAGACCGCAAGTTGGGTTCCAGGGAAGTCTTGATCAAAACGACTCATTCCGGCCTCTGTTACACCGACGTGCACGCCAAATCCAAAGGATGCGGATTAGGACACGAGGGGGTCGGGCATATCGCCGAAATCGGCTCAGAAGTCACCACTCACAAGGTGGGTGACCGAGTCGGCTGGGGGTAAGAAACGCCCTGTTAGAAGGCTCCGGCGCTAGGAGACTCTCGGGTTGACATGATTCCTACTCAGATGGCTGCACCACTCCTGCGGTAACTGCGCCTCCTGCATGGCCGGGTATCGTCAGTACTGCGCCGACGCGCGGGGATTCGCCAATGATGAGCTCGACCAGGGAGCGTTTGGCGACTACGCCATCTGGAACGAGGCGTTCGTCTATGCTATTCCAGGCAGCGTCTCGTCCATCTCCGCGGGGCCTCTCATGTGCGCGGGGTCGACGGTGTACGAGGCCCTCGACGTTGCGTGCACGAAGCCCTCCGACAGTGTGGGAGTAGTGGGGATAGGGGGTTTGGGACACATGGCCGTCCTCTTCGCCAAGGCCATGGGCTGCGCTGTCACGGCGTTCAGTGGCAGAGAGACCAAGAAGGACGATGCGTTCCAGCTGGGCGCGGATTTCTTTCGCACCACTTCGACCCCGAATACGGTCTGGCGAAACCCAAACTCGCTCACGGCTGCGTCTATTATGACTGGTACAGAATCGGGGATCAACACCCTGCTTATTTGCACTAATGAAGTTCCCCCTCTCGACCCCCTGTTGCGTTTATTGGCGCCTCAAGCGACAATTATCCCGTTGACTATCCAGACCACGCCTTTGGTCATTCCTTTCATGCCATTCATTCTTCCGGGACACAGAATCGCCGCTTCCACTGAAGCATCGCGGCAGAACCACATCGCCATGCTGCAGTTCGCTGCTAGAAATAACATTCAGCCGTGGGTGGAGAAATTTCCGATGAACAGCGAGGGACTGAAAGAGGCCTTCCGGAAGCTAGAGACGGGCGAGATGCGGTTCAGGGGCGTGCTGGTAAAGGAGCCTTGAGGATAATGGGAACGGCCCTGACTCGATAGTGGTGAAAAGGGGTAGCGTGGCCCCGAGGAATATCCATGAGAGCCTTGTTATATGTCTGCGCTATCCTACGACGCCCGTTGATCACAAACCCGAATCGTGCATCATGCAATGCTGGGCTCTACTGACGAATGCAATGTCGTCGATATACGGCTATACAGAATCCCCTCTACAGTAGTCTCGGCGTTCGCTACATTTATAATCTTATCGAACCTTGCCCCCGAACATCCTCAGGCCGTCCTAACGAAAGCCAGGAGTGTTGGCATACTCTTGGTTTTAGTCTCGGTATTGAAACCCAGCGGTTAGCATCTCTCTCCATGCTCTTGCTCTACGCCTACGAATGTCGTATGAACCTTAAGACGATTTCGCGAACTCACTTCGTGATACATATGATGCAAGCCGCGCGTAACTGTTGATTCTGGGACTTCATGAGTACCTAGGTGCCGAAGTCACCATCATCTTGCAGTAAGCCCATTAACTTGCGACGTGGATCCCGAAGATAAGAGACCATATCACAGGCTGTAAAGTTCCGGTGCCAGGTCCCCACGATTACACTCAACCTACCATACGTGGAAGTGACTGGTGGCGGCATCGCTTTGCTGTTTGTTACTGGCAGGAACTGGATAGAGCAGTTACACGTGATATGCACGTGATACCATATCAGGTAATACGTACGTAACGATAAGGCGGCAGCCGGCGGCCCAGCGAGATGATTGTCCAATTGTCGCTTCCTTTCACCGGGTCGCCAGCTCCAATGAGTAGGTATCTTTGACAGCCTGTAGGCAGACCCTCGAATTCTATCTCGCGTCTCCGTCCTCTCTGTTCTCATCATCAGCTTCCTAACTCTACATTCTTATACCACACGCACTGGTAAGGTGACACGGACGGATTCACCGATAAGCGAGAAGCACAGGGCACGTGACGCAAGCGCGGCGATGGCGTCGGATTTCAGCTTGGGGCGGTTCTAACATCTTGGCATTAATGTCGATCCCCCTTGATTTTAGCCCACTTTCGGAAACTCGGGTCGCAGCCTCATCCTACTGGGTTTCGGGGGAGGACCCTTTTTCCACCCAGTGTTTTGGTTCCCCAGATTTAGGTTTCTGCGCAACCTTCAGCTGAATGTCACTCTTCGTCTCCCTTCGATTCAACCCGCGATTTTATTTCACAACGCTCTCCGTTTTATCCGCATTGCCATCGGGGTTTGACTAACGACTGCGGCAGCTTCAGCTTTCTGTTATTCAATTAATTAACCGTAATGATATCGGCGATAATCCACTTTACCGCCTGAGATTCAATTCTCAGGCACCCTTAGGTTAGATAAAAGAAATGGCGTACAACAGGCTTGACAAGCCCGAGATGGAGGAGGAAAAAACCAGACTCACCGGCGCTTCCGGATATGGTCCCTTCTTTAAGACACCGAAGGCGCTCCACCGGGGCATCTCCGTTGCTGCCGGCGCCACCATGATGCTTTTCGGTTACGAGCAGGGCGTCTTTGGAGGTATCATCGTCGGCGAGGACTTCCTCGAGTACTTCAACCACCCGACTCCGGAGATGCAGGGATGGGTGACCGCCTGTTACGACCTGGGCTGCTTCGCGGGCGCGATCCTCACACTGTTCGTCGGCGAGAAACTTGGTCGCCGGCGCATGCTTCTGCTGTTCACCGTCATCATGGCTAGCGGCATCGTGATACAGACCATGTCGCGCAACATGTATACGATGGTCTGGGGCCGCATCATCGCCGGCATAGGGAACGGAGGCAACACGGCTACGGCGCCGGTGTGGCATGTGGAGACGGCCCACCACGACGCGAAAGGCATGGCTGTGGTGAAGGAGATGGCCGTCAACGTCCTCGGATTCGTCCTCGCCTCGTTCATCACACTTGCCTGTAGTCCCCTGATGTCGGAAGCACAGTGGCGTTTTCCGTAAGTTCGGCTGTGCTCGTCTATCCTCATCGGGCATGTACTAACCCGAACAGGCTTGGCATTCAACTTCTCTTTGTGGTGGTGATCATATCCCTAGTCCTGATACGTAAGTCGCCTTCGGTACCCGAGTCTCTCTCACGGTGCCTTGTCGTCGGATTGGTTTTACCATAATCCCCAACACCTTGGCAATTCCTTAGTGCGCCTTTGGCATCTACATATCTCTCAGGTAAGATGACCGGTCTGACACTCGCTTAGTGCCCGAGTCGCCTAGGTGGCTGTTGGCTCGAAAACGCGATGCCGAAGCCAAGCACGTCATGGCGCTTCTGAACGATCACGATGTTGACGAGGAGTTCGAGGAGATCCGCGCCTCCGTGAAGATGGAACAGGCGGCCCAGGCGTCCTGGGCCCAGCTCTTCCACGGTGGCCTGGCAACCCGCAGAGTCATCCTCGGCATGATGTTGCAGACGGCGCAACAGCTCAGCGGGATCAACGTCCTCGCTTACTACCTACCCGTCGTCCTCAACCGCAGCGTCGGGCTACCGGAGCTGACGGCCCGCTTCGTAGCCGCCGCGAACGCCGTCTCCTTCTGGCTCACGACCACGTCATCGATATTCTTCGTGGACAGGATAGGAAGACGTCCACTGCTGATGTTGGGCGCGGCCGTCATGGCCGTGGCTTTCTTCGGTGTCGGGACGGGCGTCGGCGTCGGATCGTTGTTCCCGGACAGTCACATACCAGGCATAGTCGCGACGGCTTTTATCTGGCTGTACTTTACCACGTTCTCATCCGGCTGGATATCGGTACCCTGGCTGTACCCGGTGAGTCTCACGCAGTTCGACTCTGGCTGTGCGAGGAGTAATCCCTTAACTAACAGTCCTCTTCCTCCCAGGCTGAGGTCAACAGTCTCAGTATGCGCACGAAGGGTGCGGCGCTCGCGACGGCCTGCGACTGGCTGTTTAACTGGGTCGTGGTGCAGAGCACGCCGCCGGGGATTGACTACCTGGGTTGGGGCTTCTACTTCATCTTCGCGGTGATGAACGCGGTCTTCGTGCCCATGGTGTACTACTTCGTCGTCGAGACCAAGGGTCGCAGGCTCGAGGACACGGACCGCTGGTTCGAGGCTAACAGGGCCTGGCTCGTCCACAAGGCCGACCACTCGGTGCATAACGACGGCGGCGTTAGAGGTGGACGCGGCGATGGCGGCGCGGCGGACGACAACGAGGCTATGATGAAGGCGTTCGAAGAGTCGGAGCTGGAGAGCCTCGCGAGCGAGGACGATCTGCATGCGCCAACGGGTAGCCGCTGACAGATTGGGCGATTACGCGGAGTGACGCTGGTTACTTCTTGATTAATAAGTGCGACAATGATGTGAGGCTAGGTCCTGGACGGAGCCCCCGGTGCGGGTCGAGTCGAGACAAGCCCGCGGTTTTTAACGGTTACGCGGGGTCGCGTGAGACCGAGGCATCCGGCTTCGCAGTCGCCGTCTTTTCCACACGTTGGGTCACGGACTTTATAAAGCATCCCTCCGGCGCCATGGGCTAACGAAATAGAAGTCGAATTAAAACTAGCTGGGCAGGAGAGACAGGGTCTCGGCGCCTAGTTCCAGCATCTGTTTTTACTACACATAATAGAACAACATTTTCTCGTGGGAATCACGGTGCAACAACGGCCACACAAGATCTGGATAACCCAAAGTCTCCAGGCAGAATGGGTTCCTGGTTTAGAGCAGAACAATCGGCTTGGTATAGAAGCTAATATTCGCTTAGACAACTTGACACCTCGCGCTCGACTCCTAACTACCTGGATACGTCCTAGTTACGCCGAGGGCGTGGTCGACTCGTACCCAGAGCTATCGTTCCTCATTTCATCATAACTAGCTGTGGAGCGGCATCGCTCTTCCGCTTCTCGCCTGCCACCTAGACGACGGCCATATGGATCTGCATCTCATGCTGACTATCCAACTTAACAGGGACTCCCGGGGCCACATAAAAGATGAAGCCCTCCTTCAGCTGGAAATCCGATCCCTCCGCGTGCATCACGCCCTTCCCAGATGTGACGATCATGACCCCGGGTCCGTCGCTAGGCGCGAGCTCCTCGGTCTCGCCGGCGCCCAGGTCCGTCTTCAACATGTCGAACTCGCTCATGGGTGGCTTGTAGACTACCGTCTTCCCGTTCCTGCTCTTGTCGCACTTCTGGCTCGGCAGGTAGACGTCGTCCCGGCTGTGCGCCTTGAAGGTCAGCGTATCGGCGAACATGTCGGCGTTGTTGCGCTCGGCGGGCGGGCAGAAGCCCGCGTTCAGCACGTTGTTGCTGCGCGCCATGCACTCGACGATGTCGCCCGATAAGTACGCGTGGATGCCGTCCGCCGGGATGTAGATGGCGTCGCCCGCCCCGAAGGTCATGAAGTTCATGCACAGCAGGGCCACCAGATTTCCGGCGTCTGCTGGGTCGTACTGGTTCTGGAGGCGGGGGAGCAGATCTAAGATGTAGGCCGCGTCGCCTAGCTGATCCCGCGGCACCTTCGAGAGCTCGGCCTGAACCTTCTTGACGGTGTCGAGGTCCGCTTTGATCAGGTTCCGCGTCACGTTCCTCAGGGTCTCGTCCGTCCACTGCCCCTGCTGCTCACTCGGGACAAATTGCCGCAGCGGCTCCAGCTTGAACAACGGTTCAATGTGCGACAGCGGCTTGAAACCCGCGAAGACCTCGAACTTGCCTAGGGCCAAGGCGATCTCGGGCTTGTGGTTGGGGTCGGTGAAGTTCTCGGGATCCTTCTGGTGAAGCTTGCTGGCGAGGTCCTTGTTGGGGTGGATCTGTAGCGGCAATGCCTTTGCGATGGACAGAATCTGAAGTGCACGTTAACTGCATAGTCCAAACTCCCTTCTTCCTCCGCACGCGTAAATAGCCCGCCAGACTAATCCTACGGCCTCAAACTGTCATTTTCCCATGCCCCTTACCCACTCACCTTCGGTAGAAACGGCAGCTGGCCGCCGAGCTTCTCGATGACCTTCTTGCCCAACAGCTCCTCCTTGTGCTGTTGCAGCACGTCCTTCAGCAACTCCCCCGTGTCGAGCTTGCGCGCCGGATAGTCCGGGTAGTCGCCGAACCACATCTCCGAATAGTGCTCCCCCTCCTTTACCTTGAAATCGGTGCCCGGCGTCCTCTCGCACAGCCGCGCCGCCAGCGACTCCTTGCCCACCTTGCCCCATGGGTAGTTGTTGCACGACCCGCTGAGCTGGAACACGCGCTGGTGTGATGACATGGTCGTGGACTTGCGAATGGTAGAGTTCTCTCTAGTTATGGTGTAATCAATGGGTTAATGGGCTTCAGACTTGCTGGCTTGCTGCAAGTACGGGCGTAAGCTTTTGAGTGTCGCTAGGCTTGGTCTGAGTAGGTTCGTCTGGTTTATGTCAAGACTGAACATCAATTGGTGAGGATGAATTGTTTTCTGTGGTATTTTGCTTTCACGGATATATTCCTCCATCGTTGCTCGCTTGTATTTCAGCGCGTCGTTGAGTCGCTGCTATCGTGATGTTCAGATGGCGTCATCGAGTAAGGGTGTTAAATTGTTGTGTCATATTACATAATCAAGCACCTGTGGGGGCGCCGAGAGCCCAGTCTATTACAGTGTTGACAGTATACATACCGGGAGCTATAGCTGTGTCGCCTATAAGAGAGCGAGTCCACTACACAGGCTCTTCCTCTACGACTTGTTCAGATGATCCACCGAAATCGGTATCGAGATCGTTCCCGCATTGAGCTAACTACAGTAAACCCTGACGGCTGATAACCCATCTCTGTCCCACTGGCGACCCTTATCAACTGACAAGGGGGATCAAATGAAACCAAATTGCAGGGACGGTTGCACGAGACTATAATACTTCTCGGCTACTTATCTTTTTAAATACCATCCTAGCAGTCCAGTAACTTGTCCAGATGGGGATTGCGACGACATGTGACGAAGAAGGCATAACGGAAAAGCGGCTAGAATCCCCCCTTCTCTTGCCGATCGTTCACTTCTATCTATCGTTGCCCGGCCCACTTGCTCCTCGGAGGCCCGGCTGGAAACTTCGCTGATCGTATCTGCTATTCGGTGCTCACTCCACTTCACTGCCGCACTACTCTGGAGATCAAGTTTGAGTAACTTCTTCCTCTTGCGAGAGCGACAGAGAAAGGGCCCCCGCACTTCTTTTAAGTTGGCGTGCCAAGGAAAGCAAACATGGAAATTCCGCCTGTTGTTCCATTAAAAAAAATGAAGCCAGTGTATGCTGGAAGATCCGTAGATCCCCGGACGATCGCATACCACTCTCCGCAAGTGCGGCTGAAAGAGATCGAATTACAGAATGCCATGCAGCCTCTATGGTGCGCTAAATTGCAGCCGCTCCACGCTGTTGGCGACTGGTCTTGCACGTCTCCCGCGCTAATAGCTTCCATCTTGTGTGACAAAGGCCATCTACGTCATTGGCATCATCACTTCAGGAGCAAAGGGGGGATCAAACAGTCACGACGCAGAACCGAAGTCGAGTTCCCAATTTCCCCTTCCTGCTTGCCGGAATTTCATATTCGTTTCAGCTATAATTTTCGCGAGACAGACAGATCGAATTATATCGGAAAGTTGAGAATCCCATAACTCAGTTTCCTAGCACTGGTGGGCTGCTCCAGATTTCCAAGATGTCGTCGCCTCCTGAGGCGAAGCCGAACAACTCGGCCCCGGAAGGAGAAAATGCCACGTTCGGGAGCAAGTTGGCGGAGATGCTCCCTACCCCAGCTAACACGCAACCCGTCGCTGACCCTGCGAATCGGGAAGGCGAAGCTACGATGGCGGAAGGGCCTTCGTTATCGCATGCGCTCGCGGCAGCCGACGATCACGAGGAGAAAGGTGCGGTTCAGCTGCATCAGCACTACGGTGCCGAGGTTGTCGATCTAGGCTGGAATGAGAAAAAGGAGGAGATAGTCTCGCCGTTGGTGGGAGGACTGGGCAACGAAGATCTCTGGCTGCTAATCCGGCGCTTCAATAAGGTGCGCGCGGTCGTAGAGGAGAATAGGATGCGTGCAAACCGTTCTGAGGAAGCTAACTCGTCCGACTTGTAGCAAGTATACCACGTCAAAGAGGTGGTAGACCCCTTACCCGGGGATCTCGATCTCAACATTGCCGAAGACGAGGAATTCTCTCCGGACAAGCTCAGGGCGAACGTAGAGCGGCTCTACATGACCGTCCTCATCGGCGTCATGAATGCGGTCAAGCACATCGCGCGGATAAGGTCCTGGAAAGAAACCAAGCGAACATCCTGTTTCTGTGCCGTATGACCTGCCTATCGAAGTGCTCTGTCGTGGCCTCGTTTTGACATATGCTGACCCGGTTAACCAGGCGTACTTTGTCGCGTGGCTGTTCGACTTCATCATGCCGTTATTCACCACTACGTTGATCGTCCTGATAGCCTACCCACCGTCTCGTAGCTACCTGTTCCCACCGGCGCCGGTTGCACTGGTCGACAGCCATTCCGGTGGTATCCAGAAGCCGAAGGCCGGTGTGCTAGGCAGTCACGACAGCGCCACGGGAGCACCGGAGAACCACAAGGGCGAGGCCGTGGAACAGGAAGCTAGCAACTTCTTCAACGGGTTCACCTCGGTCGTCCTCACCAGCGCGACGGGAAAGCATCCCCAGGCCGAACCCAGCCCCGAGGAGACCGCCCTATCCGACGAGGTTCCCGACCCAGCGGGGATAACGACTGTCGCTGCTCAGGCAAAGGACGTCGCGAGCGGAGGAAAGCCGGGCCCTGAGAAGGACAAGACTAAGGTGCCGGTCGAGAACACGATGTGGTTGAAGATGCGCCCCGTCATGCATGGCATCGCAACGGTCTCTGATACTTGGTATGCCAGTTACGCAGTCCCCCACCCCCCTTCTTTTTTTCTCGCTTGTCAGTTTCAGGTTCTTCCGCGCCTCCTTCTGCGGTGACGACGTTCAAATCATCAATTCCCCTCCAATTGCCCGCGTCAATATGCACACATTGCTGACAGATCTTGCAGGGAACGTCTCGGCAACGCCTTGTCGCCAACTCCACCGTTTCCGAGGGACACGTACAGACTCCGGTTAGCCGCGGCGATGGTTCCTCTCCTACTCATGTCGTTATTCGTAACTTCGTACATGTTCGTCAAGGGCACGACATTTGGCTTCGGTTTCGCCTTCTTTGGTGATCCCATCATTGCACGCGGCGTGCGACTTCTTAACGAAAAGTTCCCCCACTGGCAGAAGATCCTCGAGCTCCGCAATACCCTCCTGAAGGGTGTCCCCACCAACGCGCAGCTCACTCTCACACTCCTCCGCATCGGTGAGGCCAACAAGGCCCCCCTGCCGCCCCCACCGAGAATCCAGGAGGCTCCTCCAGACCGTCCGGCGGAACTCACCGGTGAGCACCTCAACGCCGCGGGCGACGAGCGGCCCCTCGACGCGTCGGAGAATGAGGTCCGCCAGGCTATCGAGCACGACTCGAGTGCCGTGCCCCACCTGACCGGGGACCCGGAGGCGGACGCGGGTAAGAACCCGAAGCACGGCCACAAGATGGGCGGCAAGATCCTGGGCTTCTTCAAGGGCATGACGCGGGGCGCGGTCAAGGCGAGCATCGGCGCCGACCATGCGCGCGCCAAGGCCGGATCCCAACCCGCCAAGAACCGACTCGGCGCTGTGTCCGACACCGATAGTCGCCCGCCCTCGGGCCCCGTCGAGTTCGAGGCGCGCCACAAGGGCCACCGGGGCCACGTGTACATCACGACGGAGTCGACGATCCCGGCGGTGGGGTTCAGCCCGGAGAAGCTCGGCAGCAAGGAGAAGAGGATCCAGAAGCACGGCGACGACGGTAAATCGGAGGTGCACCCAGTCTGGAGCATCCCGATCGCGGACATCGCGGAGCTAAAGAAGATCGGCGGCTATGGGTGGAAGGGCAAGCTCGTGGTCGGCTGGTCGCTCGGCCGCGAGATCAACGACGGCCTCGAGATCACGGACCGCCGCGGCAATACCGTGAGGGTCACGGCCGTCCCGCTACGCGACGAGCTCTTCAACCGCCTCGTCGCCATCGGCGGCCAGAAGTGGGAGGCCTGGTAGGTCAATATTTCGATCTGCAGGTATCTTCCTCACTCTATGCCTCTCGTGTTGCGGTGCACTATGGCTGACGCGAGCGCACAGTACCAAGGTTTGGGCTGTGTGAGTGGGATGGATGTGTGGATGAGCGGTGGGATAATACGTATAATGAACGCCGAAGTGACTTTGTATCGCACCAATGGAGGTTTTTGAAGTAACAAGTTTGGACGAGTGATGAACGATGGAGCTCGCTCAGCTCCAGGTCCCCCGAACGGAGGAGTTACAGTACATCGGCTGTTGGGGGAGCGCGGATTTGCATCGCCAACAAGAATACGATTTTTCACAACGCTTTGGCTCAGAGTTCGTTTTGGCAACAGACATATTTATTGTACCTATTTAATACACATATCAAAACCACTATGCCGTGTTTGTAAGAGCTTTACATCTGCTCTGTGCATCTGGCACAGAGGCTATTAACTTCCAGAAACGCAAGAATGCATATGTATGCGCGCAAATGATGCCCTCTCATGACAGGAGCCTCGCGTTGAAGAACCAACAGACGTAAAGCATGTATGTCCACACTCTACTTCCAACTTGTGTCATGCCTTAGGAATAGGCACCTCTCTGTATCACTTTTCGACTTTCTCCCGCATTCGCCCAGCATCATAAAATATCCGTCTGGAACTCATTTCCGAGCTCGCTTGCCTTAAGTACTCTTCCGTTCGCTGACTAACGCACTCACCTCACAACCAGAGACATAACTTCCCGCTCCCCGTGGCGCCCGCGACCCAGTTCCGGACGGGGTGCAGCTCGGCGACGGCGGGCACGGCCGTGATCTCGCCGTCCTCGCCGCCCCCCAGCTGCGCCAGCTGCGACCCGTCGGCGCCGTAGACGTCGACGAAGCGGTTCATGTTGGCGATGGCCAGCTTGTCGACGCCGTCGGCGGGCCGCGCCTGCCACTGCGGCTTCAGGATCGTCACCCACCGGCCCGTCTGGTTGTTGTGCGGGATCACGTGCGTCGGCTCCAGGGGACCCTTTTCTAGCGATGAGTGGCCTGCCTTGTTCCACTTGGAGGCCTCGCTGAGGTCGTAGATTTTCACCGTGTCGTCGTACGAGGACGTCGCGAGGTACCCTGTTCGGCTCCAGGATGCGTGCGACACGGAGAGCCGCGAGGCGTGCTCTCCGAGAAGGGAGGGGTGGTGGGAGGGTGGTTTGCCTTTGATCATGCCTGGGTGACGTGTTAGTGAGACGGAATGTACTACTCCTCCTTCGCTGTTTCGTCGAAGACCAGCTGGAACTCTGGGCATTCATCCCCCGGGTCTCCGTCCTCCCGTGCAATAGTTGGAATTGAGTTCAGAAGTTAAACTTACGCAGATCCCAGATCTTGAGCGTGCGATCGAGAGACGCCGTGGCGACGAGGTGAGGTAGCAGCGGGTGCACGGAGAAGCCGCCGATCTTATTATCCGTGAGGCCCCAGATGTCCGCCTTCTTGTCCTTGCCCACACGCCTGTCGAAGCGCCCTAGCGAGCCCTCCATGGTCGAGAAGAAGATGATATCCTTGGCCTCGGGCGAGACGTCAAGACACGTGATGGCGAGCTCCTCGCCCTCGTCCTCGGGCGCCCACAGCTGGCTGCTCACCTGCGTCGGGATGTCCAGGCACCTCACCGACGAGTCGTACGAGCTCGTGAGGATCGCGTTCGTGTCGAACGCCGGCACCTTGATCGACGAGATGGTCCGGTTGTGCACCGTGTACGCGGCGATCTTAGGGAGCGGCGGCACGAAGTCCTCTGCCTCGTCGTCGTCCTCGTCCGGGTAGTCCGGCGTCTTCTGGGAGCCGTCGAATATGCCCATTACGCCAGTCTTGTCGCCCGCTAGGACGAGCGGCTTGTCCTGGATCGGGTGGAATGTGAGGGCGTATACCCGCTCGGGGGTGATCTTGATATCTGCTCTTCCGTTGAGTCACGTGCACATAAGCGATTGACGTAACTTAAGGGGCAAGATGAGATGAGAATTATCTCACTTCACTCACCATTCGGTTGCCATCCCTCATACAGCTTCAGCTCATTCAAGTCCTTCCGCAAACTCTTAAGCTTCCTGTCGCCGGAAGCCTTCTCGGCATCATCGTCGGCGTCATCCTCCTCTTTGAAAGTAAACGTCCGAACGCCCGGCTGCGCGCCCTGCACGACGAAGCTCGCCAGCGCCTCGCCGTTGGACCACCGCTGACCTTCGACCTGCAGCTTCTCTAGCGCCAGGTCGCCCGCCACCCGCGCACGCTTCGCCTGCCGCGGAGGCTCTCGCAATTCCGCGGGCACGTCCTCCGCCTTGATGGCGGAGTCGTCGCCGCCGTTGGCGCCCGCCAGCCGCCGGCTCTGCCGCGTCGGCATTGTCCGCGTCCGCTGCACCGGCTCAGCGGCGGCGGTGGCCCTCCTCTTCCGCGGTGCCGTTGCAGTTGGTTTCGGTGCCGGCGCGGCGGCCTTTCGCATGCTCGCGCCAATCTCCTTCGTGTCCTTGAGCAGCTTCTGGTTGTTGGCCACGTTGGCGCGCCGCCGCGCCTCGAAGGCGCTCAATTCGGGCGCCATGATGTTTTTCTTCCTTTTCTTTTTCCCCGCACTAAGCTGCTGTGAGAGTGAGGGCAGAGTATTATGGTGAGTTGCACGTGTGATATCTGCTACTATGATTTGTGTATGGTAGTAGTACAGTGGAATGAAATTCGATCAGGGACAGTGAGCGAAAAAATTCTACCATTGGAATGGGATTATTTCAGAGAGCGATTGCTGAAAACCTCTTTGTTGTCTGCGGTTCTTGGATTACAGCCGTTTCGAGTCCGGAACGAGACTCGCGACAGTGATGACGAAGATCAATTAAAAATCGAGACGCGAAGTCATGCGACAACGCGCCACAGGCAGATGCGGGCGCGTCCCCCTGGTTGGTGGCCAAATACAGTAAGCCAGCAGGGGGTTTTCAGCCGGGGCTGTCGCAGGTGGGGCAGTGATGCAGGAACAAGGATTACCCATTTTAGGTAACTTCAGGGGATAAGATAAAGGAGCTCCTCTGCAAGCTGCTTATCGGTTATCGATAGCCTAAAATTTCAAGACATCTTCCATCTTCATTCACTCTTGTTGGTTAAACAACATCCACTGCATTCCCATTCATCATTATTCACGGCTTTTTGCCTCATGAAAGTGCCTAGTTGTCGATTCGACTTTTAGTTTTGATATGTACTTTTAGTAATTTGACACTCCAGCCTTCAATTAAACGAAGACATGTCCTCCACATCGTTCCTCCCCTTCCTCTATCAGACGAGGACTATACTCAAATCGCCCAGGGTACCGGTCGCATTCCTTCGCTCGCTCCATGCGACTAGTCGCTACTGCAAGGGAAACTATATCCCATTCGTGTATGAGCTCGGAGAGGAGGATGTCCCACTGAAGTCGGTGAAGCGGGGCACCATCACTCCCTCGGAGCGACAGATATTCGAGCGCATCTTCGCCGATATTCAGGCACGCGCCCTAAAACCTAGCATGGAAGATGGTGCGCCGCCATCGCCATCTGTCTCGGCATCCCGCTCCGCAATGCTCATCATGCAGCAGGCCGCGCAGGACGCCGGCCAGGCTCGCCCGGACACCGTCACGGCGCCCGCGCTACTCGCGGGCGCCGCCAAGGATAGGAACAAAGCCTTGCTGCGGTTCCCACCCCAGCTGCGGGACGCCGCGAGCAAAGCCCTGGACGCCATCGTCCCGCCGGCTCGGGGGGAGGATCGCGAGCACGCAGCTTCCGCGGCCGTAGACGACGGGTGGAAGGCGCCTCCGCATACCTTCATGCGCAAGTTCGAATTGGACGCCAAGAGATTCCCGGAGCGTATGAGGGTCGAAGGGCTTATCACGTCGGCAAAGACAGATCACGATCTTTGGGACGTACTGGAGAAGGAAGTTTTTACGATGCCGGCGAAGTTAGGTCTTGGCAGGAAGACCAACGAGGAGGAAAGGACCGCTAAGAAAACAGTCAAGGGGAGGAAGAAACAGGAGCAGTTGGAGGCTGCGGCCTCTCCAGAGGACGTATCAAGAAGCATGGATGCGGAGCTCGAAGCAGAATCTGAAGCTATAGCCTCAGATACTTCCTCGGAGGCTACCTCGGAGACTACCCCAGCCAATACCCCTGACAATACCCCTGAGCTTAGCCCCGAGACTGCCGGTGAGGGAGGAGAATCTGATGGCGCTGAAAGCCCCGTCCTGCCTGAGAAAATGAGCCTCTACATCCACGGGCCGCTATATCCGGCATACCTCCTACTCGCCCTCCGGCAGCTGGACACGGCTTTCCACGCCTCGTCG
Organism: Monosporascus sp. CRB-9-2; assembly: GCA_004155915.1. Taxonomy (NCBI): domain Eukaryota; kingdom Fungi; phylum Ascomycota; class Sordariomycetes; order Xylariales; genus Monosporascus; species Monosporascus sp. CRB-9-2. The sequence goes on from QJOA01000401.1 coordinate 55,123, forward strand.
CCGCTGGCTCTGAACGTGCTTCCCCGCGTCAAGGAGATCGGCCTCGAGTCGTATGTCCTCGGTGTGTCGACGCCCTTCTACAACGAGCTCCTCGAGATCTACTGGTCCCGGTACGGCGACCTGCCGGGCATGCTGGACCTGCTGGAGGAGATGCGGCACTGCGGCCTGTACTTCGACAGCCAGACATCGTCCATCCTTGGCCGGGCCCAGGCCGCCGTCCGCAACCTCGCGGAGGGCCGGCGCTATGGCAGCAGCTTCGGCGCCGCCATCATGACCATGCCCCAGTACGAGAGGTCCGTGCGCGATCGTATACGACATTGGCATCAGGCCGTCGACATCTCTATCCAGCAAAGAGGCTACGATATCGGGTATTAGGTGGGGGGCGCGGGTCCAGTGGCTCGCGAGGGATAGGGCATCAGTTGGAAAATGGAAGTCATCTCTATTCCGCTATGCCTTTCCCAGCTCGGCTGTGTTCTTAACCTCCCCCTTGAGCCGCCTACCCTATCCTATCCAATAACGCCACAGAAGACCAACGCTGGAGAGGCCTGCTGAAAGTGACGGGCATTCGCTCGGAGCATCTCAGGCACGAAGCTCGATCTAAACCCTCAGTCTTCAATATCCTTAGCGTCATCCACCATTCCCATCTGGAGCCCTCCGGACACGAAGCTCGATCTGGCCCCTTACCATATAATCGTGAAGGAGGAGGGGAAGAGCGTCAGCTATATCATGTTGGCCTGTTAAGACGAGGGCATTAGTTCTTTTCGGAATGTTCCACAACTTACGAAGTGAGGACTTACGCTGGATTCTCCGGCGCCCAATATAGCTCCATACGATGAGCAATACCGGAGGCAAGGCAACTACGACGCCCACAAGGGTGATGATTGCTTCGGCAGAGAGTCCCATTAGGTACAGGTGAATGGATGGGGAACTCGTAGAGATGGTTGAATATAAAGACGTTGAATTGGCGAAGAGATATGTATGCCAGCGTGACCGCGATCTCTTGCTTTATAAGGAATCGAAGCATCCAGCTCAGGCTGCTTCGCCCTGACATGGTGGCTTTTAGGTGGGAAAGTATCAGTACAACATAATCTTCGTCTACTTGTTAGTACGGTTAACTTTTGATGGGTTCAAAACTACATACGATATCACGTCGAGGAAAGTACTGTCCAAAGTATTCGGATCTCCTGGATAAGGGCCTATGCTAACATTAAAATAAAAGGTTCTATGGTGTCATCTCTACCTGTGAGTAGGGAGTACCTTCATATTGTTTCCAAGAGCGTGCCAAGGCCGAGTGGCAGAGAAAAATGCTTGGAACGTTTGCCATCGATGTCCTTTACCAATCGTAGGAAAATACCAAGTTCCCCAGCCCCACCACGACCCTTGTATTGCATCTTGGCGCACCGCAGTTCGTGATCCGCAACTGCTGCGAAATATCCACTTTTTCTGGTCCAACAACACAAAAGTTGGACCATAAAAGTGGAGCTCCTCGTGACTGTCAGGAACTGCTTCCAAAGGGAGAGAGGTGTTGCGCACGCCACTGCACCAAAAGGACTAACTGATAAGTGCACAATGTATTGAGCTACTTATCTAGCAAAAAGACGAAATAAGAAAACCAGTCCTGTTGCTTTGTGAACTAAATGAAACAGTCCATACCGTATCTCAATACAGGACGTCGTCGAGGAACATGTATGACACAACTACCACGAGAGGCCGGTCTATAATCTAAAAATTCCGAATTGGTTGGGATAACTGATCTGTTCCGAGGTCTCGACGGCTAACGGCACAGTGGTATTCTTCATGTGGGATAGTTTGAGTAGTTTGATGATGAAATGCTTGAGCCCCCTGTTTCCCGATGTCTATACGTGACACGGGTGCCCAGATTTACATTTGATAATACGTACGCCTGCCTATGTCGCCTACAAACAACGGAAGTAGGTAAATGAAAAGGGGATATTCGAGATGCGTATTTAGAATCGCCGTCCTGGGTCCTCCCGCTCCAAATAAAGATCGATTCGGCCCCTGAGCACGTAGCCATTGAGCAAAAGAGGAGCTTGGGCTACTTCCTGCCTGCCTGTTTTAATGGTCATTAGTGACCCAACCCGCTTGAGGTGTGTTATTATACTCACGGTGCAGCCTTCTCACCCTTAGACAATTCCACAGAATGAGCGCAGTGGGAGGCAGCGCAATCAGTACGCCAATAATGGTGATGATAGCCTCGGAGGAGAGTCCCATGGCGGCAGGTGCTTGTGCCTAGACAAGAGTCTCGTCAGCGAGTTCCAAGGAGTAATGTCAATACACCGGGCCAGAGGGAGCAAAGGTGCGATAGTTAGGCGAGAGAATAGGACAACGACATCATTTAGTCGCACGAAGGCCAGGAGAAAGGGAAGGTTTTAAGTCCGAACTGACAGCGAGTTGCTGCACTATTTGGTGTAATGGGTACAGTGCCAACCGCACGTCTTCTTCTAATATACTGCAAGCGATGTAGGCAAGTCTCGGGGTGGCTAATCGAGCTGTTATGCGTGCAATATCTCCGTCCAGGCTCGCGCGGAGGCAGTGCATGGGCATTGCTAGCTTTAAGGAGGAAAGATTAGGGTGACGGGCCAAGGCAGTGGTCACGGCATCCCTGGCCCTTATTTTCTGTCGGTAATCGTCTTACATATAATATTGGATGGATGCCGATTCACCGCCACGAGCTCGGATTAATATTAATCATATTCCCAAAACGATTGACGCTCGGGTAACCAACCCCCTTAGTTCAAGAGGAACACATCCAACAGCAATAGTTCATATGAAACGAAGGAGCGGGACGATTAAATCCGGCTCGCAGCCAGATATTGTAAAATTGGCGCTACGTGCAACGCAGCTGAATATAGGGAAGCCGGGAGACATAGTTTCCTACAGTAGGAAAACGTCTCAATAAGAAATGGAGTTATCGGGCAGGTTCTGGCTAAAATAGTGGGGACACCACCACCCACACTCTACACCCATATCAACAACGACATTTACTTATACGTAATTTAACCTAGAAACATCGCAGGAACATACCGAAACATTTCCCCGAAGCTCCAGCTTTTGCTTTTTATAATAATACTAAAAACGATTTTGTTATCAACAATGTGTAGTTGATTTAATTGCAGGTGAAGTAAAAGGATATTATCGAAATTGGGCACGGTTTAGTATGGGGTGTAGTGTTGTCCCAACTATTTTAGCCAGAGCCTGTCAGGGGTACCGTACCCCCCCTGTATTCGGCGCCTGCTAGATGTGCAGATTTTCGGGACTGGGGTGCAGTTACCCCTGGGATGGTAATAATAACCATATTGATTTAAGTACCTAGATAGTAAGAGCAAAATTAAATTCACAACTTATTCTCTCCGCTGCTTCAGGATATTTACCGGAGATGCTTACTAATAAATGCCTTCGAATTTAACGTACTGAGCTTGCGAAAGGAGTGAAACGAAGGGTTACTTGTTTTGATATCTGCTTCCCTTATCGTTGCCCTACTATGGTATCGGGCAAAGTTTCAAAACACTGTCATGTAGATGTGGGCCGCGCTAGTAACCATGCTACCTAAATTAGGTGTAGCATTTACATGGGTTAGCCCTCCATACATCTCTTCAGGTATTTTTGGTTAATTACCTCCCCGGCGGGGCGGGG